>VRLP01005580.1:0-35629 GCA_009660295.1 Lophius piscatorius | reverse complement strand
ATGAATCTCAGTATTATAGACTGACCCCTCTCCTGTTAATAAACCTCAGTATTATAGACTGACCCCTCTCCTGTTAATGAATCTCAGTATTGTAGACTGACCCATCTCCTGTTAATGAATCTCAGTATTATAGACTGACCACTCTCCTGCAAATAAACCTCAGTATTATAGACTGACCCCTCTCCTGTTAATGAATCTCAGTATTATAGACTGACCCCTCTCCTGTTAATGAATCTCAGTATTATAGACTGACCCCTCTCCTGGTAATAAACCTCAGTATTATAGACCGACCCCTCTCCTGTTAATAAACCTCAGTATTATAGACCGACCCCTCTCCTGTTAATAAATCTCAGTATTATAGACTGACCCCTCTCCTCTGAATGGCGTCTCTCAGTAACTTCACCACGTCCTTCCCCTCCACTCCGGAGCATTGGAAGCCTTTGGTCCAGCGGATCAGGATGCTCTTCAAAGAGAAGAAACAGGTTTTGGAACAAATTCAACGTTTTTCTTAGCTTTTTTTGAGCTATTTGAAGTTTATTTGAGGTCATTCAGGCGAAGTTTAACTTGAAACAACTAATGATTAGAACACGTTTAATGCAGGGAACATAAACATGGTGGTGTGGTTTGTGTGTGAGACCTTGTCGATTTCTTTCTGCTCACAGGGGAACGAGAAGGTGAAGCCCAGAGGAAGAGTTTGTCCCTTGAGATTCTGGGAGACCAGGAATTCGTAGAGACATGCTGCGATGTGGTCAAAGAGCTGGAAAGAGACAAAGAGACCTTGTGAACATCTCAAAAGACATAACAAACTATAATGTAGACATTAGGAGAAAACAACAAGGGGAACCTTGAAATGGTTGAATGGATATAGTATAAAATAGAAAATGTTCTAAAACACAGCCTCTAAAGGGGCTTAACTAGTAAGAAGCCAGCAGTGACTGATTAAGGGGAAGATGGACAACATGTGTCCATGACGAGAAGTTTATATAATTCCTCTGGAATTTGGTGCCAAGACATTTTTTAAATTTATTTATTAAATACAGCATCTGCGTCACCTTTTCTCCACTTCCCAGCATCATCTCCTGCGGGATGGCACAGATCTTACTGTGCATCTTCAGCACCATCTGCTCCTCCTCCGCCACGCGGATATGAAGCACTCGGAAGTTTGTTCCACCCAAATCCAACGCCAGGAAGTCGCCTTTCTCTGTGGGAGGAACGTCAGATCGGTTGATCGATGGGGAAAAGAGAGAAAACTATGAAACATGTTGGTAGGCTGGTTTGGTTGGTTAAGTTGGTTGATTAGTAGGTAGGTTGGTTTGTTGGTTTTATTTGTTGGTTTGGTTAGGTTACTTAGTTTTCTTGGTTTGGTAAGTTGTTAACATGTTAAAAGATTTCTATGAAACTTGGTTGAAAGGAGGGAAAACAGGCGAAACAAAAGTCTCTTTTATTTGAGTGCAGATTCCGATAAAGAGTTTAATAATAAAGAGCTTTTTCCCACTTTCTCCAACATTGTAGTTTAGGTGAAAGATCATTTTTCCAAAATTACGATCAAACCACTTAACCCGTTTCCGATAAACTTGCAGTAGTTCCTAGTCATCGGACAGACCAGCTAAACAGACGTGTGAGGGATTGTCAGGTCCAAAGGAGGAAAACTCTTGATCTTCTACCATTCTAGTTCTGTCGTGACTGAAGATGAGGTTTTGCCGTGAGAATAAAAGACCAGGATCATGAACTCTGAAGCCATCTTGAAATCAGTTTGAAGCATAAACAAACTGCCTCACCCGTCCCGTCTGGCGTCGCCCTGACGAAGGTGGGCAGCATCTTGACGGCCGCCTTGTGGTGAGAGTGTTTCCCCAGACCCCGAAGGAGCTCCTTCCTCAGACGCCCAGAGATCCCCTGCAGCTTCTCCTGAGAGAGACAGAACGGATCCAGGTAGACCTGGACCTGGAGCGAGAAGAACAGAGAGAGAAAAAACACACACACTTATGCTTAAAATTAACAAGTGCCTGAAATTGCTGGAAATACTTATAATTAACAAAGAATGTTGTAATAATTGATGATGATTATCTATTATCAGTACTCGTACTTGATACTTTAAGTTTGATTTTATGAACATAATAGCGTAACGACGGTTAATAATAGAAAGTTTATAGGCCGCGGCGAAGATTTCAGCTTAAACGACATGTAAATAACATTATTGAATGCAAAATGTGTGTGAAGCTTAAGAAATATATACTTTATAACTAGGCCAATGCTGTCGCCCCAAAACAGTAAGGATATATCCCCGAAAGGACCCCAATCCACTGCGTTGTACAAGTAGTTCCCCTGAGGGAACTCCTCAAATTAAATATGAAATTATGTCTAAAAAAACAGTGTTTTTGCAAAAATGTGTAAAAAATTTACTATAAGAGTAAAATATGACAAATCCAAGATCGGTTTCCTCCAGTTGATTCATAAGTTCTAAATTTGGACTTAATCGGATCAACCGCAGAGAAATTATGAAAATTACTCATGAAATAGTTTTTTGAGTTTTGAGACTTTTCGGGGTTATAAATATCTTTAGCAGAAATAAATTTCACCTCACCTTCAATCAACACAATCATGTATTTAAATTTTTGTGTGAACTGTTCCTCTAAAGCCAGAAACAACTTAAGTAAGTTTGCATAAGACAATACAACACTTCTAATCAAACTGTTCCTTATTCCGTAATCACTCTGCATAATGACAATTTTTACTTTTGGTAGTTTAATCACATTTTGATCACAAGACATTTCAAAATCTAAACCTTTCCTGTGCTGCTACTTTTACGAAAACATCAGAGTATTTGTCGGGGGTAGATTTTTGACTATATCCCTTTCCTGCAGCCAGCCTGCGTACCCTTTTATTCCCTCTAACGCGTGTGACGTGGAGTAATAAAAAAGACGAGTGTGTCTCAGACTCGTGTGTTTCTGCAGGAAGACGCCTCCCTGTTTCATCACACTATGATCCTCTGGAGATGGCAGCAACTATTCACATTTCTCTTCCTGTTTTCCACTTCCTGTCAGGCTTGTGAGAACACCACACAGCTTTTAAATGCAGCAATCATGAATCATAGAATTCAAATTTTTATTTACGGCCTGAGGGTGACTTTTTTGGTCCGACTGGTTTGTTCAGGAGTGTGTGTGTCGGATATATTATCATAACCTTTAAGAGGGGAGCTGACTCGAATGAGCAAACAGAAGTACATTATAGAGACATAATTAGCACATTCTCTCTAGTCCTATAGACTTACAAAGGCAGGATATGATGTCATTTCACAATAAGTCATGTTTTAGCTCTTCACCATCAGGAATTGCATCTAATATTGGGGTTAATAATTTTTCGAGGTTTTTTTTGTTCGAAATGGTGACAAATGAGAATCAAATCTCTTATTCTCGATTAATCGTAAACTTAAAGGGATGAAAAAGGAAATGGTTCAAGCAGCACATGGAATGTCTACAGACACGATGAGGAAGACATTCATTATAGGAGGACTCTGTCCAGGGGGACTAATCACCTTTTTGGTTGTTAGTACCTACCAAAAAGGTCTGAGATTGCAGATAGAGGATATGGGGAGACTAGACTCGACTAGCCTCTGTTATCTGATCCCCCTTAAATCCCCCTACTGATTATGTCACCACAGGTTCTGATAAAGTGGTGTCGGAACACATGATGACATCACAGAGCTGTTTTGGCTGCAAAAAAAGGGAACAACACAACATTGGGCAGGTAGTTTTAATGTTATGGCTGATCAGAGTATTTGAGAGACTTCTGGCCGGTGACTGTTTTATTTAATATCTGTTATCTGCGGTGGCCGACAGGGGCAAACGCAACGCAAGTCCAGAAAACACATAGAAATAGATTGAAGCACAAGCAAACAAAAAAACCTCTCCATTAATTTGACAACACACTTTCAGCAAATAAAGAAAACACCTTCATCTATTTGATAACACGCGCAAAAGCAAGAAAACTCTTAATCAGCTATTTTGTGTTAGCTTTGGGTTCTGGGTAGGACCCAAAACTAAAACTTTTGTATGTGACGTTTACGCGTTGCCATGGCGACAGCTGAAAGCGCGATGGTGGTTTTAATCTAAGTCACATGACTGCATGACCCGGACTATGTCCTTCGTTAGCGCTTGCGTCGTCTTGTGGCTTTTGCATCTAGCCTTCCTCATCACGCCTGATGCTCTGATGAAGGTTTGATTTCATCAATGGGGAGGCGGTCAAAGGAGAACTTTGCACCCAAGAATAAAATTCTGCACAGAGGTGAGTGGTGGAGCCACCAGAGACCAGGTTCAGGTCCAGGGGGCTTCAGAGAGGAGTCCTCCACAGAAGGTTGAAGGCTTGAAGAAGTCCTGCAGTCAGTCCCTGGTTCCACAGATATGAAAGGACCGTTTCATGACAATTTAGTTTAAATACTTGGAGTTTTCTTGTGATTCTGGTACGTGGAACATAGAACTTCTTATGGCAGGTGAGTTAAACCTCTTAAGCCTTCAATCCAATTTGGGGGGGTGCATATGTGACCTATTGCCCCCATAATTCCAGGCTTGCACAACAAAGTTGTGGGACTATTTCCATTCCCATGTATCTGTGTGTTCCTCATCCACTCTCCAAGTTTAGACACACCTTTCTGTCAGTTTGGGAACACTTATCAAATGCGTCTGGGCAGGATGCGTTTGTCTCCTCAGCACAGGGGGCGTTCAGGGACACTGTAACTTTCAGCAAGCTCGAGTTACACATTCAGGTTCCGTTTAAGGCCAGTATGACGGTGAGGGATGGATTGGACATCCCATAATCATTCCGTTCATGACATTTAATACAAAGCTTTCCGTCATTATTTTCTACAGTTGTTTTTCGTTTTGTCTTTGACATTTTGACGTCTCTCTCTCTCTTTCTTCTGTTTGTTTCACCTACATTCAAGCACCGGATGCTTTTGTTAGTTAGAAATAATACCACGAAACAATATCAATGAAGTCTTAATATCCTTATTTTGATGCTAATTGCTCAAACCTGACATCGCTTAAGATTCTGTGGGATAATTTTAACAACAGCGTTTGAGTTCATCCTGGTTCTGGGAAAAGGTTCTGGATCAGGATGAGGATCAGGGTCAGATCAGGTCTCTTCTTTTTCTTCTTCTTCTTCTTCTTCTTCTAGTGTGAGTTGTAGCCATTTTCCAGAGATGTGTTTGCCCCCATTCTCTCTGGTTATGAACATTCCTGTCTCCACATGTTTTCTTACATACGTCAGCGGAGGCGTGACGACTTCAGTCCAGTTCTGATGTTTTCAGTTACTGTTCATGAAACTCTTTGGATTGGTTTGTAGTATACAGAAAACCACTGTGCATGTATACGTGCATATATACATATATATATATATGTATATATACACACACACACACACACACACACACACACACACATTACAATAACTATAAACCAGCAGCAGGAGGATTCAGATATTCAGTAACATTTATAAAGTAATAGCCCAATGGAAATATTCATATTTTTATTTATTATTATAATATATAATATATCATATTTTCTATTGTCAAAAAAGTATTTTAAAATCATAAAATAAAAATGACTGAAACTAAAAAAATTAAAAAAATTTAAATTATTTATCAAAAATAAAGAAATAATAATAATAATAATAATAATAATAATAATAATAATAATAATAATAATAAAGAAAAAAGAAATAAAGAAATAATAATAATAATAATAATAATAAATGTTAATTTCAGACTCGTGTCATCAATGATTTTAATGAAGTTATAATAGAGGATAATTATTTAAAAAAAATAAAAAATAAAAAACAGTTTGAAATATTGTTTCAAGTTTATTTTTAGATAATGTGAATTATATTTTAGTATGACCATGTAAAGAATTTATAATGTATTAATATTTCAATGAAAAAAAACTTCAAATACACACACACACATACACACACACAAATACACACACACACACAAATACACACACAAAAATGATTTTATTTAGGACAGAAAATTGAAATCAAATTAAGTGAGGTGACAATAAATGAAAATGAGATTAATGAAATTAATCATTCATTTTAGTTATATTATTAATATCTGTACTTTTTTTTTTTACTTCTTTTGAAGTAACTAGTTTTTTTGTTTTGCTTAATTTGCAATTTCCACAACATAAACAACATTTGTAACATTTCTGATTATATAACAAAAAAATAAAAACAAAATTTTTCCATAAATAGTTTTATATCAATTTTGTCCAAATATGTTTTCAGAACTGCTCAAATGTAATCCAGAACATTAGTAATGTGTAATAATAAATAAATAGATTGAATTCTTTTTTTTTAGCCACCTTTAAATCAAGGTGACCTGATTTATCAGTAAAAAAGCTGATAAAACTTTTTATATTTGACTTGTGATAAAAGTTTCTGCACTTTTGAACTCATTCCTAAAAACGTTTATTTTAATGCTTGTTTTATGTTCTTTTATCTTGCTCTATTTCAACTGATTATTGAATCTGTCTTTTATTCTTGTAATTCATGCTTTTATCTTTTGCCCGTCGTATCTGTCCAGCACTTTGGTAAACCCATTTCGGTTGTTTGAATGTACTATATAAATAACTTTGACTTTGACTTTGACTCCTTCCATTAAATATAATACATGAGAACTTTTTCCCACACTGCCAGCATGGCTGCGAACCTTCAGTTCAAGTTTTCTGTGACAAGATTTGAATTTAAGTCGGAGAAAATTGGAGAAAAATCAATAAATTATTTAACGTTTCTCTCGCTTTGACCTCGCGACCTTTCGTTCTTGAAGACGAACCGAAAACTGGAATTCTTCTATTGTGAAATGAAGGAAGTTATTTCAGTTTAATCATTCTTAAGTGTAAACTCTGTTATTTCATAATCTGGGAACCGTCCCTTAAATCAGTGCAGCGGTCAGGAACTCATGACAAAGATCAGCTTTTTTCAACAAGATGAGGACTTTTCATCTCTTTTTACAAAAGTCAACAACCGTGAAATCACATGATCACCAGATTTTAGGATGATAGAAAAGAAAAAAAAACAACAGGTGCGAACGTATCTCCTGGTCAGGTGAGCCGTACCTTACTGAGCGTGTCCGGGGGGACGCCGTCCAGGTGGAGGCGTGAGCTGCCTCCGCTCATGTCGGATCTCTTTGAGCTCTTCTCGCCGTTCAAGCGTTTGCTGCTCATCTGCTTAGGAAAATCATTAAAGGGTCAGTTCACACAAAATGATAAAACATCTAATCCCTAGTGGAGTAAAGGATGCAGATCATCACTGGCTTCAACAAAATAACTTTTTTTTTTTTTAAATTGGCATTTCCACAACATATACAAAATTAGTAAGTTTTGTGATTATAGGATAATAAAAAAACAATAACAATATTTCATTAATTGTTTGATATCAATTTTGTCAAAATAATTTGTTATAACAGCTTAAATGTAATACAGAACATTATTAATGTGTTTTTAATAAATAAATGGATTTAATTTTATTTTAATGGGTATATATATATATGGTCTGTGATACCCGTGTTTTTAAGGGGTTAATTAAGCGACATCTGTAGCTTATTATTATTATTATTCAGAAAAGCACATAGATTTCAGAATATCCTTTATTTTAGATATTGTCAATAAAAACTTATCAAGAGTGATCCGCGTAAAAACGTGAACAATAACGGTGCTTAGGAAAAACACCAAAGAGTCAATTCACACAAATTATAAAAGATCTAATCCCTAGTGGAGTAAAAGATGCAGATCATCCCTGCCTCATCTTCGATCTGAATTGATTTTTGCGTTCTTTTCATAATAATGATTCCTAAATAAAAGCATGTAAATTGTTATAAATTCAGATTTTCCTTACCGGGCCTTAAAATAAGGACGTTAGCAAAGTTGTCAGCCTCTTCGTTGCTCAAGAAGTCCTGAAATCTCTGTCGATAAGTCTGAGCGGAGGCAATGATGGAATATAAGTCAGATGAGGGTGACACAAACTCTGAGCTATATTTGGTGGAGTCGCTGTAAGGCGACACGCTTGAGAAATGAATAAAAGTGAAACTGAAAGTGGGAAGGATGAAAATAAAATGATCCAGAGTCTGAGGCTTGAGCGAGCCTAAAATGACCATCGATAATAATTTCATTCAGTCTGAATGATTCCACATCTGGGCCACATTGGCTGTCAACTCACAGTGCACGAGTCTACTTCACACAACTAACCAACTAACCAACCAACCAACCAACCAACCAGCTAACCAACTAACCAACTAACCAGCTAGCCAACCAACCAGTCAACAAACCAGTCAACCAACCAGACAACCAACCACTGAACAAACCACTGAATCAACCAACCAACCACTTAACCAACCAACAAACTAGCCAACCAACCAGTCAACCAACCAAACAACAAACCTGTCAACCAGCCTCCCAGTCAACCAACCAACCAATCAACCACTTAACCAAACAACCAACTAGCCAACCAACCAGTCAACCAACAAGTCAATCAACCAACCAACCAACCAGAAAACAAACTGGTCAACCAACCTATCAACCATCCAACCAACCAAGCAACAAGACAACCAAGCAACCGACAAACTAGCCAACAAACCAGTCAACCAACCAACCAGCCAACCAGTATACCAACCAACCAACCAACAACAAACCGGCCAATCTACCAACCAACAAAGTCTAGTGGAAAAGCACTAATTATCTTTCATACCTCATGTTCCTGTGCTAACCAATAACATCATGACCTATGACCCCACATACTCTTATCTTCACACCCTGATCTTCAAACAACCTTATTTTGCAGACCTTGGAGACACTCGCAGATACCAACCCAACACTCTAGCAAGTTAGCAAAAGTATACGCACATGCACAAACACACGCACACACACATGCGCACACACACACACACACTTACGCACACACACAGATGCACAGGGGGGCGGCTGTAACTCAGTGGGTAGAGCAGCCTTCTCCCAATCAGAAGTTTGGAAGGTAGCCAGTTCAAGTCCCACAATTAGACCCTACCACAAGGGCCTAACTGTCGTAGGGTCCTTGAGCAAGACCCTGAAACCGTATCTCCCCAGGCACTTCAAAGAGGCTGCCCACTGCTCCCTCAGGGATGGATCGAATGCAGAGAAAGAATTTTACTATGTTGTAAGGATGTATGTGATCAATAAAGGAAATTTCTCTTCTCTACACACACACACACACACACACTTTAGGGTTAAGTCAGGCTTGATTAGGGAGTTAGGGTTGGGCACCATTACTCCAGTTTTGAACCCAGAGGTTGTGACATGTTTGACCTGAGAGGAAGCTGCAGCTGATGACAGGCTCTGTTGTGTTTGTGGGTGGAGCGTCATTACACAAAAGGCTCTGAGGATATTTACCTCCACCTCTTTAACCTAGATCCCCTTCAAAGACGCAGAATGTCACCGCTCCTGTGGCTAAAAACACAAACACGTAAGCCAGACTTTCCTTTCACCTGGGTGGGCGGGGGATGTAGGTCAGGTATTGTACATACAGTACCTAGCGTGTAGAAACAGGATGAGCAGCGCATGTGATCCTGTCTGAAGTCGAAGGAGTAATATAGGTCCAAACCAGACCAGCTGGTTCAGGAGCTGACAGCTGACCCATTCCATTTACTTTTACTCTTGTACTTGAATACTAAAGGACCTGAATACTTCATCCACCACTGGTGGCAGCCACACAGGTGTGAACAGATCTAAAGGTCTGGGATCTATATTACTTGGATACGTCAAATACTTTTTACGCTGAAAATACTTAAACAACAAAATCAAAAAACATTGTTGCTAATAATAAAATCATGTATTATATGATATATATTTTATATATGATAATAATATATACCCACGCTTTCGTCCCTGACAGCAAGGGTTTATTTCCAAGAATCCCCCAATCCCCTGCGTTGTGCAAGCTATCCCCCTGACTGAACTCCTCAAATAAAATGTGACGCTTTGTCCAGGAAAAAAGTTGGTTTTCCTATAAAAAAGCTCCCCCTTGTGAGTAAAATATGACGTATTTGAACAAAAACGATGATAAATACAAGATAGATCTCCTCCAGTCGATTCATGTTCACCAAAATTCTGACTAAACCGGACCGTTGAGAAATTAGAGCACAAAATCTTTTGGATTAAAAAGCTCCCCCTAGTGTCGGAAATAAACAACCGACCTTCACCAAAATCAATCCAGTTCTTCCTCGCACTAAGATCTACGTGGGTATAAAATTTGACAATGATCCATGAAAAAGTTTTTGAGTTATCATCTTAACATGGATGAACTGCGGTGGCGAATTTGACGAATCTATAATATCCATGAATTTAATTATCAATTATTGAATAACAATATTGATAATAATGATAAATTTGAACTACATACAGCTTTTCAAAACTAATTTAGGTAGTGCTTTACGTGAAAAAAAAGTGTTAGAATTTTAGAAATAGGACTCTCTCAGTAGCCATCATTAATGCTTCCTCCTCTGTGTCCCCTATGACCAGTGGTGTCCCCCAGGGCTCCATCCTTGGCCCCTTACTCTTACTACATACATGCTGCCACTGGCCCATATTATTAACAGGTTCCGTCACATTCCTTAATAACAAATAGAGATTCAAAATGAGCTCAACCAAACCGTTGAGCAGGAAATTAAAGAGATAAGAACTTTGTTTTATTCTACCACTTCAGAAGGAGATATTATACTTCATACTCCACTTGTCCAAGAGCTGTAGTTACTAGTTACCTTTCAGATTACAATTTTTTTTAACCCTTCTCGTTTCTCCAAATAGATTGATTTTGAATTTTTGCAATTAAAGTTATTAAAATTGGACTTTTTAGAGACACGTTGTTCTAACAGGACCTTATGCTATACAAAAGCTACGATGATGATCTTATAGATTAAACTACTCTACAGTTAATAAAGTAGTCAGATTACTTCTACCTCTAACGTCTAACACTAAAAGACACGGAGGGGGATCATTGCACGGCACAGCAAGTACTTTTACTTTGATACTTAAGTTACTTATGTAGTAATAATAATAATAATCATCTGTATTTGTTTGTACTTTTCAAAGTATAGTTTCAAAGTTTTCCACGGGACAAAATGAAATACACAACAGTGAAAAAAAATGAATAAAACAATGTGAAAATGAGTCAAACAAACTAAATAAAATGATAAAAATGGACAATCAATAAAACAGAGATTGCATGAAAAGACTAAAGAGGCGACAGAACAGATACAACTCAGACCAAAACTCCATAAAAACACTTGATTTTAAGATTTTAGAATGGGTTTCTTTTTTTTTTATTTGTAGTGGAGCATTTGTACTTTTACTCGAGTAAAAGAATCTGAATATTTAATCCGAATTCACACAGGTATGAACAAAACTCGGTGTTGAGGAGGAACCGCTCTGGAACTCCTCTATTGTAGTATAGTACATTTACTCAGGTACCATATTGAAACACAACTTTGAGACACCAGTACTTGAGTATCTCCATCTTACGTACTACACAGTGAGTACTTTTACATTGGCACTTTAAATACCTCCGGATGATAATCCCTTAAATGCAGTACTTTGAGTAAAAGTATCTGATAAGTGAAGTAAAGTTACCCACCTCTGCGTCCTGCGTCGCGCCTCACACTCCGACAGGAGCCCACTTCCTCAATAAGGACCGGGGAGGTGCGTGTGATCCGGAATCAGGCTGCGGACCATTTACACGCACCGCATCTGAATAATGGCGCAGCTCCAGGAGACGCGCGCGCTCCGTGTGCCGTCAGAGGCGCAGCATGACGGGAGCGGCCGTCGCGAACAAACAGCAACATAAAACAAGCTGAACCGACGGAACGAAACCGACGTCGATCCCAGCAGGGCCTGTCTGAGAGGAAACCTGGACCTGGTCCTGATGGAGTCCAGGGGAAAGTCCAGCAGGGCCCGTCTGAACTAAAGGAAAGGTTCTGTTCTTGCGTAAAAGACGCACAGCCAGATTCTGTTCCTGGATCGGCTAATTCACAAACAGAACCATAATATATGAGTTCGAATCAATATATTCTGATCTAAAATGTTAAATGTGTGTTAAGAAACTATAGTTCAGTGGTGTGAAAAAATATTAGACCCCTCCTGGTTTTTTTTTCTATATGTGTTTTTATCGCAGACTAAATTGTGAGGGATGTTCAATAATTAAGTTTAAACGCTTCCCAACTGCAAAAATGACTGGTTCCTACTGTCATACCGACCTCATCACTTCAGTAAACCATCTCCAGAGGCAGGACGTTGGCTTATTGGTCTCACCAGAAGCACACTATGGGCAAAATCATAAGAAATTCCAGGAGCTGCTCATTGAAATACATCAGCCTGTGATTGGTTCCAAAGATATTTGTAATACTCTGGGATTCCATAGTAAATTGAAAATATCAAAAGTCTCAACTACTCATTTGGGTGAACATTTAAAAGAAAAACATGGTAAATATTTTATTTATTTACTTAATATCTTAGAAACACTAAATCTACCATAAAATGGCAAATTGTTTGGAAAAGTGTGTTTTGAAACTGTAAAACACAGATTTTATGACCTGCCGTTCTTGCTTTCACAATGGACCTCCTTCATTTGACTGTTGGTGCAACTGAAAGTTGTGACACTAGTCTTACAAAACAACGTTCTGCATGTTGCTGCAAAATCTCACAGGAAGCTGCAAATCTGAGGTCGGCTGCCTGAAGGTGGAACCTGAAGACGGGACCAGGAGACGCGGACAAACGCATCCGTCCCTCAGGAAGAACGGAACACTGATGCTTTCAGTTTCTAGATGGTCAGACTAGAGTGACCTCAGAATCCTGTAACTGGACTTTAGAGCAGAGTGATCACTCCTGTTTCTTCTGAAAAAAAGAATTATTCAAGTTATTTTAATCACCTACGCTGTCATGGAAACACATTTATTCGCAGTAAAATACTGTATACGGTAATTTTTTTCAAAGTGCCCTGACAGCCGCCTACAAAAACTTGACTTTGTGTTTACAGTTGCATGTTAAATATCAGATTAGACCTCATTCAAGGACATCACATAAAATGAAAATATATTACTTAATATTTAGACATATATTTTCTTTTACTTTGTAAACACAATTTAACAAATATATACTATATTTTAGCATCTTGTGCAGGTATAAATTGTCTTCTTACTTTATACTGTAAATTGAAATCTACATGGTCAACAGAATTTGTAATTGATACAGAATAATACTGTTATTTTTTACAGTACAATTATGTTTTTCATCTTATCAGAACAGAAAAAAACAAGTTATGTTCTGTTAGTGGTGCTCAGTTATATGATATTTTACTGTGACCATTTCACACCACCATAATTTCCCCAAATATGTTTTTACAGTGTGCAAATATATATACATCCGTGACTTTTTAGAACCTCAATTACAAAAATCCTACTATGGAATCATCCAAATGTGGTCTCTAAATCCCACCCAGACCTTCCCAAACAAATTGGTGCAGCTGCTTTAACGAACTGTAGAATGCCCCGCCCTTCCACGTCAAAAACAGGTGACCTCATTGGCTGGATCTTTTTTGAAAATGTCTAATACTGTACATTTTTAATGCATAAATCAGAAAAAGCTGTCATATTGACAAAATACTGTTGCTTTTAATTATTATGAAATGTATTTGCCTGTTTATTTTACAGTATTAATATTTAATAATTAAGTTTATTAGGTTTCTCGTTTCAGGGAAATTCAGTATTTCTACTACTGTGATGCATTACTTTGTTATTGTATTTTATAATCTCTTACTGTTGCTGACAGTTTCTTTTATTGTCATTTGTACAAATCTTTGAGTGTCAAAAAGCTTCAGTAAAGTTAACAGCATAGCGCCATCATACATCTCTAACCTTTTAATACCTTATTAACAACAAGAAGACCTCCATTATCTATAAAATCCTCAAAATCTAGTCTTTCAAAGGAACGGAAAAGACCCACAAACAAACGAGTGAAGGCGATTTTATGAATTATTTGCAAAAACTAGAATGTCCCGTCCTCGAATGAAAAAAAACACTTGACCAATATGGACATAAAAAAAGAAAAAGAGCTGTTATTACATCTCCTTTAACTTTACCAAAAACCTTTGGCCGGCCTACTTTTATCTTGTGTTTCCTCCCACATACATATTTTTTATCCCTTTATATTATTATGTTTTGTAACTCCCACCTTTCAATTTCTTTTTTATGCCTTTCTATCTTTGATGTTGTCTATATCTCTTGTATTTTTAATGTTTCAACGTAAAGCAGCATTTTAAGTATGAAAGATGTTATAACTTTAATTATAATTTTGTGAATAGTACATCGTGAAGAAAGATTCTCTGCAGGACAAAATAGGTAAAAAAAATAATTTAAAAAAATTAGTTATAGTACAGTGCCTTTACTTCGGTTTGGTGAAATCAGTGTGAACAATTAAAAGCCAATACATGTTGGATCAATGTGTATAGAAAATAAGAAAACAAACCATAACTGAATCATTTTACAGGAATTTCATGCCACTTATGAGCTGCGAAGTTTATGGCCACAGAAAAATGTTACCTTCACTTACAATTGGACAAAAGGGTCTCTTAATGCTGTGACAGTTTATGATCTTAATGAGAAAATTCCGACTTGGCTGCCAAGTCTGAATATATATCACACTTATAAGAATATATCACACTTTCTTAAACATGCTGAATTCTGGAATAGTAGTCAGAAAAGGTGGCAAGGTGTGTGAAAATGTCTGACAGGAAATTGTTTGAATGCCTGCCTTTGTGCCAAAAATGCCAACAAGCTGCAGGAAACTAGGATAAGAAGTTATGACAAGAGACTTTGATGTCATCTGATTTAAGCTTTTTTTGATATTTTGTTGTTGCAGCTCCTCTCACAGCATCTTCATCATTCCTCTCCTATATTAGATTTTAATAATATATAAGCCGTATCTTCACATTTTTTCCTCAGAGCTCATCAGCAACACGCCGGAAACTAAAAAACTGATGGATATTTGCAAAGTGGAGAAACAACTTGTTAACTGTAAAACATGAAGTGTTGTTCTTAGCGGTAGAAATGTAATAGTTGTCCTTTTGAGTGAGTCGGAAGAAAAGGTAATAAATAAAATTCTTATTCTCACTATGTTGACCTTTTTTAGGGCATCTTATACTTTGAGCCCCATCTGTGGTTCTGAACTTAATATTAAAACTAGCATATTATGCTAACATTGTTACAATTGACACGTTAAGGTTTGTTTATATCTGACATTCAATGCTAGGATCTAAACTTTGTAAGTTAGCATGCCAATGGTAACGTAAGTGTTGCTTTGGTTTAAATGTTATGTTTTAAGCGCCGAAATTGGGTGGTACCAACTAACATTTTTAATGTTAGCCCGCTAGCAACAGGATAATGCGATGCTGCATTATATTATATGCTGCGAATTTTGGTGTAATCCCCTAAACTTTCCTATGATATGCTAATATCTCTAAATTTAACATTTCAATGTTTGTTAATGTACATTGGATGTTACTATCTAATGTTTGGTAAGTTAGCGTGATAACATTGCTACAGTTCATATGCTATGGTGTGCTAACATCTGGGATTTGATGCTACCATCTCTGTTTTTGTTAGCATGCCAACTAAGCATGTTAAATGTTAAAGTCTGATATCTTAAACAGCACAAGGTTATTATGCCGTGTGAATATCTGAATTTGATGTTATCATTTAACTTTTGATTTTCTGACATTTTAAAGCTAAAATTGTTCCTTTATATAGAAAACTAAATATTACAAAATCACTTCCACAATTTCTGTCTGAGCAAGATGACATCACCATTCTTAATCTAATCTAAGTGGCTCATCAGGATTGAATCATTGTATATTAGCATTAGCTAATGTGGACTAGTTGTGAACTTGTCCAGTGTTAGCATTGTAATACTTCATTTTTACAGCACTTTGGCACAGCATACTGTTGTTGAGCATTTTAGCATTTGGCAAAGCACACTAATATAGCATTTGTTCATGCTCACAGCTAACAAGCCGGGATGCATTAGCATTTATCACAGAGTACAGATGAGGCTGAATGCAGAGGTTAGCTTTTGTTCTTGTATCAAGCGTAAATGTTTGGACCTTCTTTCTCTTTAGGAAAAGTCAGAAGATTAACGTATTCGGTGGGATTGTTCATGAAAACTGGACCAGCAAAACGTTAGCATGGCTATAAACAATGGTTAACGTCTCATATTTCAAGCCAAAAGCCACTAAAATGTTCTTTATATGATGCACATTCTGAGTCATGTGGAGCAAAATCTTTCAAAAGGAAAACCACAATAACAAAAACAAATGTTTCAAATCACAGGGAGGTAGTCTGAAACACCTTCATCAGTGACAAACGTAAATACATTAAAACATTCAGTGGCATAGAATGAGTCCTCATCAGGTTTCTGTTCAAGACCCTGGACATTCAGTCAGTATTTATTGACCTGCATAAATATCCATAATTTGACACCAGGAAGTTCAAAAGAAGTCTTTTCATATTGTAACATCAAACTGATGATTCTTTAGGTCTTAAGTTAAGGCTCTGGTTTCTCCAGTGTTTCCAGTCGGGACCACCAGTCTCCAGGAGGGCGTCCTCACCTTCGCCTGTGGCTCGGCTTCTTGGTGCGGTGCTGCTTCCTGAAGTCGATGAGGCAGTCGGTGGCCTCCGAGATGGAGGTGAAGGATCTAATGGGAGAGCTGCTGGTGGCTGGAATGCTGCCGTCCTCGTCGTCATCCCGCAGATCAATGATGTCACTGACACAACGACATAAAATCCAGACCCGTTAGAACAGGAAGAAACACCAGAGTGGGCAGATTCTATTAGTATACGACGTAATGATGTGATAGAACAGGGGTGGTAGTGATCAGGTCCGGGTGGGTCTAGTCCAGCTAGAACCAGATATTAATGCAGTTTGGTTGGGTATTAGGGTTTTTCACACAGGCAGAGTCGTATTACAGAAGAGTTTTGGTTCAATAAATACTATTATCATTTAAAAGTTCTACTTTGTGTTAACTGAGGTTGACTAAAATACGGTTTAAGGATCTGGCCGTAAAATATTACACAGAAATCATAATAAAAGAAGAAAAGAAATCAGTTTGGAGGCCAAAACTTATTTACAGCACTGCACCTCTTCTAAAGTAGGAGCTAAAAATGCTCCTCATACCTGAGTCCTACAATGACAACTGGTTCTTCTGGAGGGATTAACAAGGGTTCTTAAAATGTTCACGTTGCTGTCCAAACACAACAGGATCCTTTTCAGGTTTCCTCAGAGTAGCCAACAACAACAACTACAACAACACTAGTGTGACTTTATTCATTCGTTTGGTCCACTAAAGAGGTGACCTTCTCAAATAAGTGTCTAGAAGAAGTGTCTTCTACAAACCTTCAAGATATCCAAGTAAGGAATCATGTTTTTATGGGGGTTCTATAAACTACGTTCATAGATAATTTTTGTAAATGTGACCATGAGGTTAAAGTTTTGAGCCTTTTATTTCTCTACTCCATCAACACTCTGGGAGAGGTTTGAGTCCCTCTGGTACGACAAGGCGTTCCAACTGTCTCAGGAAGGTGCTCGGAATGAGAGCCGTAGATGAAATCATAAAGTAAAGTCTATGACGCCTCACCCTGGCTGGAGTTTGGATCCAGACGGTCCGGCCTCTGTGAAGACACAACAAACAAACCAATAAGAATCAACTCAACTTTGACCCCTGAGAGACTCGACTCTACTGCTGTCCTCTGATCTGAGGGGAAACGGAATTCACTCCAGTTATCTGAAGTATCAGTTTCTCCGATTATCTTGTGTAGTGAGTTCCAACTAGTGTGATAAGAGTTCCACATCCTACTTTTTACTTTAGCTAGGATGTAATATCATCTGGCACAGAGAAGCAATGAATTATTATTTTAATTACACTTTTTATGGGCTAAATTTCTGGGGGGGCAAACTTTTGACTCTGGAAACACTGAACTTAACATAGGCTCTGATTGAACATTTCTACCAATCCAGTTATTTTACCATTTATGTTACAAGCCAGGAACTGCATCATTTAATGTTAAAAAGAACGGCTCAAATCGGTCTGCGTAGGTGACCTTTTATGGTTTTTAAACATTTTCAGACTCACCTGAATCTCTGCTGTCCGTTTTTTCCAGAGCCGACAGCAGATTTTCCTTCTGGAAGGTCAGAAATATTGAAAAGAAAAAGTTTTTCTCTTTAATCGGTAAAACAGAACACATCCAAAAAGTAATCAACAAATATAAATCAAAGGGTTTGATGTTGATGCTGTGTCAGACGGGTGGCGTCAGTGATATCAGTGTCCTTAAAATGGCCTTGTGGGGCTAACAATACTTCAACTCTGACCCAAAACAACCACAGTAAGACACCAGTAAAACCCAGCTCCAGGGGATTTATTAACAAATGAAAAAACACAAATGTGGCGGGGAGATCCAAAAGCAATCTCGGATGAAATATAAAATTCCTCCAGCAAGTTCTGTGTCAACCCAAGATTAACTCTTGTGTTTGTCTTTTATTTTCAGCTGCATTCTGCCGCCGTCTCACCACAATACGGTAAACTAGTAGGTACCGTCACCCAGGCAGCAATTCCTCCCCACGACTTTTTTCCCTCCTTCTCCGGTTAAGCCCTGTATCTTTATCTTTATCTTTAGGTTAAACCCCGATTTCCAGAGTTTTTCTCATCTCAGGCTTGGTCAAGCTCGAGCTCAGTCGCTAACTATGTTAAATCCGCTTCTTGAAACTCCACCCAAGAGGCCTTTGCCTCCAGTGTGGTAACAAAAACCTTTTAAACCCGTCTTCAGTCCAGGTGAACCTCACGAACAATCAGGATGCAGAACACCTGAGCAGAGCCAGAAAGGAAGGAGGGACAGATTAAACACGCAGCCGTTACAAAAGCTCACCGCAGCAGCCTTGGACCTCTGCTGCTGGATGCAGACCTCCGTGTGTTTGCTGTAGTCTCTGAGAGGAACTAACTTCTGACAGATGTAACATTTCTCCTGGTTCCTGTGGAAAATGAGACCAAAACAATCAGTCGGGATAGACCGGGGTCTTCATTCCGAGTACCACCCAAGTTCATGCCTACGTACCCGACAGTGCTGGACGCGCTGTTGGTGTCCTCTGCCGTCGCCTCTGCTCTCCTCGTTCGCTTCCTGCGAGGCTTCAGTGACGCTGCAACGTATAGGACGATTCAAAATCATCACTACGGTAACGACATTGACGGTAAGAGCTGGATGTGGGACTTAAACAACATTCAGCAATCACAGTCAAGTGTCAAAAGATAAGTGGAAACATAGGCATGAACGATCAAGTTAATTGAAATAAAGTGAAATCTGATAGCTACAGATCTGGACTTGAGGGCAAACCAGGTCTATGATAAATAAATAGCTGCAAAGAGAAAAGAAAATGAGCTAAATAAGACATGATGCATTAGAGTAAGGGAGTGTGCGGAGGGAGAGAGAACCAATATAAATAATTATCAACAGATTAAATAACTGAAGTTGTGCACGGAAAAAGGAGTGGTTTGTGCAAATAAAAGAGCGTCCGGCAGTGTCTTTGATATGAAGATGTTATGGTTTCTGTTTGTTTATTCGTTTATATAATCATAATAATAATAATAATAATAATACATTTAATTTATAATGCACTTTACATTTGGATCAAATCTCAAAGTGCTAATATATATGTATGTATTATATGTCTCCATATACAATAACAGGCAGATTGTTGGCTTCCAGAAGTCTGTTCTTAGAAATAAATCTTGCTTTAGTTTATGTACTAAGCTAAAAACCAATCTCGTTTTGAGTTTCCTGACCGGGTTTGGTAATAAGGTACATAAAACCAGAAGACCATAAACCTTTTTTTTTGATGTTGAGAAAATTAATATTCTGAAATAATTTCTTATCCGGTTGAGTTTTGCAAGAGGGCTGGATCCTATCCCAGCTGATATCGGTCGAGAAGGCAGGGTGCAACCCTGGACGAGTCCCCAGTTCATCACAGGACCGACACATAGAGACAGACAACCATTCACTCTTACAGACAATGAGGAGTCTCCGATTGACCTCTAGTGTATGTTTTTAGACTGTGAGGGATGGCAGGAGTACCTGCAAAGAACTCATACAAACATGGGGAGAACATGTAAACCCTACACATGAATGCCACACGCCTCTTTAATGAATTAGTGGAGGTCAAGTCAAGTCTTTCTCACCTTGGAGGCCTTCAGCCTTGGACCTCCTGGTGTCGGCGACGGCCACCTCTCCATCGCAGTACGCGGCGTGCATCTCAATCTCCGTCACGGGGAAGGATCCCTGACAGATGGGACAGTCCATGCTGGTTACAGGCATCTGAGGGACGACCGCTAATTCAAGTTCAGGAGACATCGACCTGGGAAGTCCACGATGCTTTCCCTCCTCCACATCTGAATCCCTCCTGTCCTCCTCCGCCTCCAACGTCTCCTTCACATGTTGTCCTCCAGCATCACTGCATCGAACAGGAGAGTTTCCCTTCATCTTCTGGTCCTCTGGAGCTGGAGAGAGTCGTGTTTTAGGTTCTACTCTGATGACATGGATCATTATTTCCATATATGAGCTAAAGAACAGCTGATACAGTAACATATGAAGGTGTGAGGAAAGAAGAGGATTCAAAGTTTTCAAGTGATAAAGTTCATTTTCACCTTCTCCCTCCCACCTGTCCTTTATATATTTTGTGAAATGTTCTTATAAAATTATTATATAGAGTTAAGAGTCTTATTTAAAGGCTTTTATAAAAAAGGCATTTTTTTCCTTTTGATTCATTTATCGTTTAGTGTCTTTAAAAAAAAGTGTCCTTCTAAAGGAATGTTTCAATCACCCTTTAAAACACAGTTGTGTTATTTGTGATGTGACATAGAGATGTTTTTATTCCTCTTTTAATCAAACCATTTTAAAACTAAAATCTTAAATGTCTTTTTCCGGTTTGTTCTTTCTTTGATTAAGTGTCTCCGCGCCCTTAAGGTTGAATTAACTTTGGGTTTTTCTTGTCCATTAATGCATCGTTGCAGGTTTATACCTGGTAAAATAAACCAGCTCATATCAGGTCATCTGATCAATGGACTTTCACCAAAATGATACCCTTCTATGGCAAATAACTTTAATCTGACTGTCGGAGTATTAAATATAACACTTTCTGGCTTTTTGAGGCATTTTGAAAGGAGGATGGTTTTAATCAGATATTATTGCATTCTGATTTGCATACTAGAGAAATTTGTATCGTATGACAAATCATTCTTTTCTGGACTATTTATAAAATATGTAGCCTTACTGTTTGGCTCCGTCTCCACATCCACCTCCACATCCATCTCCTCTTCCTCCACCTTCTGCAGCTCTTCCCTGGCTGGTGAATCGTCTTGGAGAATCATCTCGACTTCGGGCGGTTCTTGGCTTTTATGTCCCAGCTGTGGAGGAATTTGGTGCAAAGGAAAGTTACAGGCGGACAGAGACGCAAACGGGAGAAAATGTTTCAGTAGATCGAAAAATGATTGACTATCAATCCATAATGTAGATGCGTGAAGGTGCTGCAGGTGGGCTGCCATGGCAACTGAAAACTACGTATTTGATTTCACAATCAAATACTGAATGCTGTTTTTTAAGTCTGAGGCCAGTTCAAACTATAAGGGTTCAAGAAGTTCTTATAAGTTATATTTGATTTTTTACCGACCTGGAACATTTGTGGTCTGTTGCATCCCTATTGTAAATATACACCAAGAATTGACTCTAAAGTAGATACTATGCTGTAACATCTATACTATGTATGTTTATTTGCAACTTTAAGGGTTTCTGATGTGATAAAAGTTTGAGAACTTTTTGTTAGTGACACTTTCGTCTGATTAGAAAAGTTCACTATTTCAGGCGACAGTGACATCATCACTCCGTCTGCAGCCGTTCTTGTTGATTTAGTTAAATCCCCAGATTCTGTGCTGCTTGCAACTTAATTAAGTCATCTCTGAGTTCCATCTTGTTGTAATAACAGCTCTAAATGTTCATGATCTGTGGAAGGACTTGACTGCAGATTGAAATCCAACCCAAGAACTCACCTCTGCTCCTGTGTCCATTGTCAGGTCTTGCGTCCCGTCGTCGTCCTCTTCATGCAGCTGAGTCTCTGTTTTTTTAGGGAAACACACAAGTTTACTTAATTTTTTCCTCTCCTGGTGAAATTTTAATTCAGCCATTAACTACTGATGGTCGGTTCGTATATGCAAAACTCTATGATGCTCTCAAAACCTGCTGAGACTGACATGGAGTGTTGAGAAAGAGCAACATTTCATCACAATGAAATGAAAACCTCCTCAGGTGGTTCAGGCACCTTGATGAACGTCCGAAAAAAAGATTCTGTACCTGGGCAAACATCAAAGTCATCATTATCCAACTCCTCTTCTCCCTCATTCTTCATCTCCTCTTCCTTGTGCTCTCTTTCCTCCTCTTCCTCCTTACTTTCCTCTTCCACCTCCGCCTCAGCTGCAGGAGCGTCATCTGCGTCTCGCCGTTTTTTACTCCTCAGTTTGCGCCTTAAAATGGAATGAAGAGCACTCATCAGTTCAGGCTCAGCGCGATGAAATATTAACAGGGTTTCTGCAGACTTTTGTTCAAGACTTTTAGAAATTAGATATAAAACCTATTTTACATCCATACTGTCAAATACAAACTCATGCTGGAATAGAAAGAATGTCTGAGAAGAGAATATTAGTTTATTTGCAGAATTGTAAGTGAACAAAAGTGCTTTTTACTTGTGTGTCTTTGGATAATACTCTTTTTGAAGCACAATGGAAGCAAATGTTGAATGTTACCATACAGTTTTTAAGATCTACATGAACAGCCCTTCGGAGCCTGTGTCGCTATCAAGAGGAACGTCACTGGACCTCCCTGCTTAGTTTGCTACCACCAGCTCGCATTGGTTGATGAAATAAAAATGGAGGGATGGAACTTTGGATGAGGATAATTTCAATAGACATTTTCAATCAGGTCCACCATCTTTGAGGATGTTTCAGTTCTAGGAAAGCTGGAATCTGGAGTGAGGATACACGACAACATTCTCCATCCGAGACTTAGAACCAAGTAACTCAATTCTATGCCCAAAAAACTAAATAAATAAGGTTATCCGCCGAAATAGGTCTCCTTCACTATAAACTCTTATCAATGCAACACATAAGTTGGTGGGCTATGTTTAGTTTTGCACCGACGGTTGGCTGCATGCAACTGTCAACAACTACATCTCTGTTCTGCTATTAGACTGAAGAAACTCTCATCTCTCTGAAGACGTGACTATAAAGACGACACAAAAGAATGTTGACATAAAAATGATAAAGGAAGAGCTGGTAAAGATTGTGGAAGTTTGACCTTTGAGGAAGAGACTGTTGAGGCGATTCAGCTGGCGACTCAGGCGATGAAGGAGATTTCTGGGGGGGTGAAACAGATATTTCTGTTGAAAATGTAATGACATTAGCATATGGGGATGTTTAATTGTGTCTTTATTTTTAATCAAGCTCCAATCCAGTAAAACAAAGCCCATAAACACACCAGCTGGAGACTCAGCAACTCGTTCTCATACCTCAGGCTGTGGCAGTATGGCCTCGCCCCACTCAGCCTTCCTCAGCAGACACCTCTGAGCCTGCTTCAGACTCTTTTCATACACCTCCATCTGAGCCAGGATCACCTGGGAGCGGGGACAAAGTATGTCTTAGTGTTTCATGGAGCTCATCCATGAAAGGAAAGAAGATAAGGTAGGTTTCCATCCAAACATGAAAATATAAATGCTGGAGATGTTTACAGTCTTGACAAAGAGAGGATGAACATCTGAGAGCTGCTAACGGAGACGGAGTTCAGCATTTTAATCATTCACCGTTCCACCAGAAAGAAAAATTCACGTCTTACAGCTACATCAGAAAAAAGGCAGAATAATAAGAGTTTGAAATAAGATAATACACCATGAATAATTTATAAAATGACTGTTTTGAGTAAATAAAAGTGGACAAAATGACCTTCCTCTGTCGGGAGATGGAGTGCCGATCGGCGATGAGATCTGACTTCCAGGGATATTAGCAGTAGAGCTCTTGTTTCTTTGTGTATACAAGAGACAGTGTTAGGATACCTCCTGTGAGCTGGAGGGTCTCAGAGCTTGAGAATCACCTGCTGCCACTGGGATCGGGCCCAAGGTAAGTGGAAGAAAATGGATGGATCAGACATGATCCATCATGGATCTGTTGACTATGATTTAATCAGTGTGACAGAACCCGATTGTTGATTATTTTCACTACCTGAATCAAGGCTGGAAGGAGGAGGCGGGACTACACTCGAGTAGTAAAAGTTGGAAACCTTTGGAAAAACTAAATTATATTTCTGTTGAGTTTATCAAGCAATATGGCCTTTCTAATAACTTCATTTATGATATGGCCAACAACACCTTTCCCCCCCCCTCCCTCGTGTCTCCAGTATAGAAGTAGACATGAACTGTTATCAAGCTGTTTCTTCATGAAAAGCACCCAGCTGTTGACAGCTCTTCTGATTTATGTGTGAGCGCATGAAAACACCATTGCCAATTAGTTCACTCCACATGTAAACAGTCGATACAGGAATATTCTTTCGAAATTATTCCATTCTGAAAGGAGAAAGTATTCCATGCTAACCCAATTAGTGGATGGGATTCCTTGCTTGTCATGATAAAAAGGTGTCAGAAGTCACAGTGACATAAAGGAGCTGCTTTTAGGAGCAAACAGGGGATCTACACAAAATAAGGCTGTAGGTTTTAATGTTATGGCTGATTGGTTTATATTTAGGATCTGGCTACTAGAGGGAGAGACCCGGCCAGGAGGCCATTACATATATATATATTATATTTATATATTTATTGAAATGAATCAGATCTTCACCTGTGTGTAGTCGTCTGGGTCCAGGCCTCTTGGACAGAAGGGAACCCCCCAGTAGTAGTGCACTGTTGAAGCAGGTGGCGCTGACGGCCTGCTGACCACTCCCTCACTGCTGATTGGTTCTCGCTGAGCGGCGGATGCAGACGAAGAAGACGGCCTGAGCGAGATGTTTTGAAACGAAGAAAGAAAGAGCTAGTCAGTCTGCAGAGATTCCATTTTTTAACGACAAAATGTTTAAAGTAAAGCATAACTGTTTTTTTGCAGATGACAACATTCAGGCCTTTCAGTGTTTTTTTTCCTCCCTAACACAACTGAACTGTGTGTGACAAAGCTGGCTCCGTTTTAGAACAGATTATATTCAGTATGAGTAGAAAGATCACCATGTAACTCATGTACCGCATGTATTCCATGTTTCAATTTAAAGACATATGATGCGAGTACTTCTATGCACCCAGTTCAAGAGGACAGCTGAGACATGGGCGAACAGGGAATATTTTCGCCGATGAAACAAATAAAGTTGTCAAAGATATATAAACGTTGTGTTTATTAAGTTTCACATTGGTTCTGTAACTCTTGTTTATTGATATGTCTTTTGTTAAGAGTCCATCAGCATCCCTGTGTTCTGATTGAATGTTAAGACTGTCAACACGTGACATATCAACTCACTCCTTTCTTCCATCACTACCATCAGGTTCAAGATGTTGCAGGTTATACCAATTTTCATACACGAGAGATTTAATGTTTCTAGGATTTTCTTTTGGTGCTAGAATCTGTAGTAAGTAGTCTCAGAGTACTGATTACTATTTTTAGTCAAGACTTGTACTTTTAGTTTTGACACTGTAGCAGCTGCTCACGCTGTGGACAATCAAACTTAATTCTCACCTGCTATGAAATATCATTCTTTAGTTTCCAAGCATGACAAAAGTAGCGATGCCTGTTTATGGTTTGTTGACCTTTGACAAATGAATTTTATAAAGCTCCTCTCTGAGAACAAAGCAATCTGACTGTGTCAAAAAAAAAAAAAAAAAACCCTGTTTGTCATTCACATATTTGACACATAGCCTCAATGTTGTCCACATTAGTGTTTTCTGAACCTGCAGTTCAACCCGCTCGTCCCTGGAGAAGCTGCAGTCGCTTGGTTCTGGGAGGCAGGCTGGCTTTCCGCCTGGCGAGCAGGTCCTTCCTCTGGGAAGACCGGACTGGATGAGCCCACCAGCTGCAACAGATGCAGAGAGGTAGAGCGAAGACCGACCGGTTAAACCTTCAACCTCAGCAAACTTCCATATCAAACAGCATTCATTTGTAGTTTTATTATAAGTTTAGGAAGTCAGCTTCAAAGGGTTCCCAGGGCATCTTACTTCTGGTGCCGGTCCAGAGTCCAGACAAATGGGAATGGCATCTGACATAAAACCTATGCCAAATCAATACCCTGAACGAGACGATCCGCTGTGGCGACAACCAAAAGACGAAGTAGAAAAATGTATTTATTTATTATTTGACCTGCCTGCTTTCTTATGTTATTAACTAACTGCCTGAAAATAGAATTTCCACAACGGCAGGAATAAAGTATCTATCTATGTAATTGATTCAACATCCCCATGACCTAAAGCCATGTCAATATTGTCTCTATCAGACAAGCAGTTACTGTAAAACCACATATACAGGCAAACATGCCTCCAGCAGTTTCTAAACGTAGATCCACACTGTGTATTTGAAACAATATATTTTAATTAATATATTAATTTACTAATTAACTATTAACTATTAACTATATTTACTGTCTAACGTCATAAATACAGGAAGGACTATTATTGTTATTATAATTATTATTCACAATTTCTGGGTTCACACTGCAGGAAATTGGACTATTACGGTAGATTGAACAATTAGATAGAAACATTTGTTGCTGTTCTATGAAGCCCAACATTCAGTCGCAGGAGTGTTATCACTCTACTTTATTTTACTCGTCACGTACTGCATCCGTGCATAAATACAGAGGGGATGAAGGTAGAGCGATGACAGAGGGGTTCATGTTGCAGGCATGAGCTTTGAACTGGATGAATCTAGTTTCATACACAGAGGGGTTATAAATGAGCCTTAATGCATCTCCAGATACTTTGTCGTATGAACATGTATTGTTTTCCCACATTTTTCGATCAAACAAAGAAAGGAGGACATAGTGTTTTTGTGTGGACTATTTTCAACAACAGTTTAATCCACATTTTAAAGTATTTATGGCAGGGGGCTGTGTGTGAGGAATTGAGTCATACTAATCTATAGCGTGTTTAAAAGTTTGGCTTATTTGTGTCTTTTTAAAGGGATTCTATTGGATATGACAATAATATAGAAAATTATCAAAATTAGACTTTGAGATAAAAAAAAATAAAAAACAAAATTCCAAATGCAGGACTACCAGCAGTCAGAACGTTTCTTTACCGTTACGTCGTCGTCCCCGTCAGACCAGAGCAGCGTCATATTACTGGTCGGCTCCACCTGAGGGTTTTTGGATGTTTCTCTCAGCTCCTCATCCGCATCATCTAAAACCAGAAAACAACCGGAGGGTTTGTTTCCACTCAAGGAACGCAGATCATTGGGGCAAATGGCAACCAAAGGAAATGCCATTTTTAATAATAAGAATTTAAACTGTTTGTCTGAAAAATAATGACAGCGGGAAAATCGAAGAACTGATTTGGAGCAAAAAACATAAATAGTGAAACAGACGACCAAATCTTTGAACATTTTGTGTTTGATCTTTTTTTGTGACTGTACTTTAAATCGAATAACTTGCATAGGCTCACAGTCCTGAACCGCACTGTCACACATGCGGGAAAGTGTGAGATAGTCGTGAACCCGCAGACAGACGACCAACAAGACTGACCTCGTTCTAACGAATTAAGAACAGGTGTGATGTCTGGCTGTACCTGATGAAGACTCCTTCAGACGAACCTCTTGATTGTGATCGCTGTCCTGTGTTTCAAATGGGAGAGGAACGGAGCGATGAACATTAAATTGGATGTGACTGGATGTTATGACTAAATACCAGAAAAGAAAGATATAATTTAATGTCTAAGCAACTCATTAAAGATGACAGAAAAAACTCACCACTAAAAAGTTAAACAATTTGATCCAATTCACTTCACTGAAAACACTTTCGATAAAGAAAGGTATTCTGAAAGGACACATTAAAATTGCTAATGATTAATAATTGTAATTATTGAGCTTCGACCTATTTTTGCCATTTCTTACTGTGCACAATGTTAGATTTTAATATAAACGTTGATTTATGTCGCAGTCAAAGGTTGTAGTGTTTGCATATAGCACTACCTAGTGTATATAATAATTCTCAGGAGTCAAAATCTCATTTATGGCGCATGGAGAGTCCTCCTGGTCCTTTCCCACAAAAACTGTGTAGAATAACATGAAACTTTTGACGCACTTCTATCAAATTTGATTTCGTAGTTATCAAAGAACTTCTGAGCAAATTCATTGATTGTTTTGTTCTATGTTGTTAATGTAATTTAATTATTTTATAACCTCTTTTACCTTAAAGAAAATTACGAAAGATAGAGATATTGGTATTTTTAATTTGAATCACATATTGCTCACACACAGCAACAGATTGTCCGACACTGAAAATAAATGATTTTAGGTCTTACCTGTCGAAAGATGCAAACACACCTGATAGTTGTGGAGGTATCTTAAGTTTATCTCGGGGATGTAATTTAGTTGAGGCTTATCTTGGTTAATTGGTAGATAGGGACAATGTCAGCGAAAAGCCTGAGAAGAAATCGCTTCAAATTTGGACTGAATAAACATTTCAACGGATTTGTGCTGAGCTCAGCTTATCCTTTAACGCTGATTAAACAACATGATTATCGGCGGCGTTTCACTGGCTGATCAATGAACCAACCAGCATATAGAGACCAGAACTCACCTGCCTCTGAGAAGGTCCCTCTGAAGCGTCAGATTTCCCTTTATTCCTTGAACCCCTGAGTTCGGCAGCAGGACGACTCGCAGAGCGTTTCTGTAGATGGAGACCACATTTTGGTCCAGTCCTGCCAAACACTGGACTTTTACAGCGACCACCACTTTGCTCAGTCTCTGCTCCATCAATCTCTGAGAACACCGGACTTTTGCAGGTTGCTGATCGTTCTTGGGAAGACTTGGGGCTTCCTGGGAATACTGGGCTCTTAGGCCGGCTGGTAACGGACGTCACAGAGGAGGCTAAACTCTCCTGAGAAGAGGACATGAACCCTGAGTTGCAGACACCAACTTGAGGTTTGTAGGCACTTGGAGACTTTTCATGCTGAGTATTCCTGCCAAAGACCAGACTTTTGACAAACAAGGGACTCGCCTCTGTCTCTCCATCTCCTCCTGGATCGGTCTCTGAGAAGACGGGACTTTTAGGAGAGGCTGTGCTCTTGAACAAAGTTACGTCACTGGAGAGCTGGGGGCTTTTGGGAAACGTTGGACTCTTGGGTTGAGCAGACAAAGACTTTTGAGGCGAGGTGCAGGTGTCCTGAGAACACCACTGAGACCCTGAGGTTCTGCAGGTTTGCGGACGGTCTTGGCTAAGCAGGGGGAGTTGAAATTTGGCTTTGCAGACAGTAAGAGGGAAGACGGGGGATTCCTGGGGCTGAGAGTCTTCCATCTGGGTTGAGTCAGAGCTCTGGGTTATTGGTGAGAGAAGACAAACACACAAATAATCATTTTGAGTCGTGTTGATGTCCAGTTTTAGCTCTGTCTAAATGATCCACTATCTTCACCAGCTAGTCCCCCTATTGCGTCTATTTGATGTTTCAGACAAAGTGCACTTTAAAACGTTTTTTGAGAAAAATTATGCTGACAGAGGATCGAGACTCTAAAATTCCTGTTGGCGAGACAAGAGATATATTTCTCTGTAGGTTCATCCCTACCAGAGACACCCATTGCATTATAAAACTGACCTGACCTGCAAATGTGACAAATAATTAAAGAATGAGACGTGAGAAATATTGTGGTCGAACCTGTTGTGAGTCCAGGGTCAGATCCAGAACTTCGGATCTGCAGGATGAAACCTGAGAGTCGATTTTCTGAGTCTGGGACAAGTCCGGCATCTCCAGCAGAGGACTCCCCTCTTTTCTCCTCCGCTTTTTAGTCTTCTTACCTTCATCTCCACTTCTTTTTACTCCTGAGAAATGACATCATATAAATTACATACAATAACACAGATTTCAATATGTTGCCTTTTGGTACGTTAACCCCGACGCCCCCTACCATCCGCTCTACCTCGGCTCCTTAAATGCTTGTAAATAAGCCGCTGTAAGACTAAATTGGGTCTGACGCGCTCAACAAGAAAATTCCCTAAGATCAGGAAATGATTTGGGCTTTTTTAGTCATGAAGAAGACAATCAACTTATATTATATTAATTATTAGTAGAAATGATTCCTCTAGGATCTTTTTCACACAAACAATCTTGTGAAATTATTTATTTACAACTATTTCTACTTATAACCGATATAAACATCAGTCTGGTTCAGAACAATTTACTATACTTACATTTGTACTTATACTTACTCATACTTACAACCAATAGTTATATAGACTACCCCACAATATGTGTTTCAGTGGAAAAGCCTGCAGCCTGGTTTCAGAGCACTTCATTTTTCTTGGCCTTTGTTAGACTTTAAAATTCAACCAGCATTTAAATTAAGCCTCAATAAGTTCGCTAACGTTTAACTTAGGTTATCTGAACAATTATTTCACGATATAGGTAAGCTGTAATTACTTGGTCATGAACATCCATAGAGAATAACGTTAACGGTGAATTTTCTTTTAAACTGTAAAATCTATCTTACTTAACGTGAGATTTGTTAAATCTAACTTTCTCTCTTCTTACTCGTCTCTCTCGCCGCCTCTCCTCAGGTGCGTGTCCCCCAGATTCTACAGCGTTAAATTTGCTTAAAATGAACAAATGTAGCATGAACACTACAGGATATCTGTGACCCAGCAGTCCTCAGAGACTCACCTGGACTCCGGATTGTCCCTGGCGTGCTGCCATCCCCTGAAGGTCCCGGATCAATGGCCGATATCACTTTTCCGTTCAAGTACAAGAGTTTCCGTCGAGAGCTGATCCTGAGTGATGCTTCATCGGCCCGAACATTTTGGGATGGAGAGCACGGTTGTGTCTGGCTGACCATCTACAAGAACCACATAGGGGTACTGTATTAATCATTAATTAACCCAATAGAGCATCAACTCTAGAAGAAGAGAAGACATTTGTGTGAGAAAACACATCCCCTTTTTATAAAAAAAACTAATTCTGAAGTTATCTGAATAAATGTCATAATATTTAGATGGCGTGAAAGACTTATCTACAGATTAAACTGTTATTCAGACCGCTCATTTGTCTGGGCTCCATAATTTGTGATCATTGATGTTAAAACATATTTAGACTTCTCGTCTGTAACTCGACCAGTTTGCCAACCAAAGCAAGAGTGAAGCAGTTTCCATGAAACTTTATTGAGGAGTGGGGCTTGGGCAAAGCCAGCTGGAGCCACGTGGAAGATTCCTCAAGTGGTTGGTATGTGCTTCTCTAAGTCGTCTAGTCATCCTCGTTTTTAGCTGCGTGTCAACGGCATGTACTCACACTATCCTGAATGGCTTTCATCATGGCCTCTTCCTCGTTCTGCTGCCTGAGTGCCGTGATGCTGGCTTCTTCTTCACTCAGACGGAGGGCCAGGTCCATCATCTCCTCCTCTGTCATCTCTAAAAACAAAAAGAGACGGGCTTACCTAGATGGTTTACAGAACAGATCCACAGAAAATCCAGCCTGACTTAAATTTGACTATTATAGTGATTTAATTTGCATGGATATATGGCTGTTATTTTTATCATCCTTTAGAATTGTTTCTTTTGTTGGTATCAATAACTCAAAATGAGTCTCAAATGAAATAAAGTTCTGGTGACTGACGTTCCCGACACAATATCTTATGTACAATATCACATGTTGGGATATCTGTCACAGAAAACCAGAAGACAGAGTTTCACAGATTTTTCATATCGGAATAATTCACTTCAAACCTGATTTTATCATAATTTTCCATCAAACTCAGTCCTTATTTGGCACTTATTAAGGCCCGATAAGTCAACCAACAGTACTTATTTTGGCATCCTACACATCGCGTTCTGTACCTTTGGGTTTGGATTTGTTTTCCCTCTCTCTCCTGCGTTTGTCTCTGGATGATAAAGGTGATAGAAGCGACAAGGAGCACTCGTCCTGGAAGAACAGAAAACATCATTAAGTAGGGTACTGCCACTTTCTTTCATGAGCAAAAAAAACAACAAAAAACTTATCACAGATCAAGTTATTAAGTGATAATAACTCAAACTGTATGATCCAGCCACAGCTGATTCATTGTACCTGGTAATGTTACGAAGCATCTACAAGAAGCCTCTAAACGTACAACCTTTATTCATTTCCTAGAATTTGTGAATACACAAGCGCAGGTTGCAGTGCCCCATTTGTATACACTTATCAGTCCTAATATAACTACCGACGAGGTGAAGTCAGAATAACGTTGATTATCTCTTCACTGTGGCACCTGTCAGTGGGTGGGATATGTAAGGCAACAGGTGAATATTTTGTCTTGAAGCTGATACTTTGGAAGCAGGAACATGTGGACAAATGTAAGGCTCTGAATAACTCTGGCAAAGACAGAATTATGATCACGAGAAAATTAGAGAATTGCCAGAACTGCAGGACTTGTCGGTTGATCCCAGTCTATAGTGATTAGTACCCATCAAAGTGATCTGAGAACGGACAACTTCAGTGTCAGAACCCCCAGTGTATCATGGGGCTGTTTTGCTGTCAAAAAAGGGGAGTGTTACAAGGAAGGCCGGTTGAATGTTATGGCTGATGTACTCTATAACTCCAGGGTTAAAACAATCTAAACCTGAATCCGTGTTTTCTCAACTGATTGGGCCTAATATTCTCTACATTGTTCTCATCGAGAGCTCCGTCCTCTTGTGTGTTTCCGTTGATCCTTTGGTTTCCAAGAGGAATGTCATTGCTGTCCTGCACTACTCGCTTCCTCAGAGCCATCCTGGTCTGCTTCTGGGAAACTTTGAGACACAAGAAAGATGGGAGTTATATTTCCTTAATAAAACCATCCAGTAGTTTTCAATACAGTGTCAGTTTGCTAACTTCTTCTTCTTAAATTGGTTCCTTATTTCTGTATCATTAAGATGACTGAGAAACACAGAGAAATCTGATAAAATCCTCGCAATCCAAGATGGCAGTCAAGCCAGTCCATTTTGTTTGTGTGTGTATCTGAGATCTGCGTTTGATGTTTGTTTGTTGGTCTACTGCTGAACTAGATACTGGTTACAGTCCAGAGGATTTCAAATTATTTGGTTGACCAGAGTGAGTTGGTCAATGCAATGGAACGCAAAAATGAATTTCTCACGATAACTAGAGGTGTCTCACAGGGTTCCATTTTGGGAACAATTTTTGTTTTAATTTTTTTATAAATGATCTTGGTATGTTAAAGCAAAAAAACGTTTCTATGCTGATGAAAAGTGATTTACACACATGCTCCCACCATAGCTCAGGCAGTGCAAGAGTTTCAGATTGTATTCCAGCCACCACAATCTGCTCTACAGAATTTAAAGTTGGTTTAAACGCTAGGCAGGTGGATAAACTGATTATCTGACAGATATATTGACAGACAGACAGATGGAAAAACGAGAGATATAGTGACAGATGGACAAATAGACTGACAAAAATACAAACATATGAAAAGACAGCCAGAGATGGATAAACAGAAAGACAGACAGACCAACAGATGGGTAAACGGGTGGATGAACGGACAGACGGATAGGAGCCGTGAGCCTTTCTTACCTGAAGATGTTGCCTGTCTTCTTCCTCTCATCTATCCCAGGGGTCAGAAACAGGATGGCACGAGCATAAACCTAAACTAACCAAAAGCTCTAAGTTCCTTATAAAGAGGAATTAAACGTGGACGCGGACATAACATATTTTGTATCAGATAATATCACGCACGAACAGATTCGGTTCAGCTCATGTTTTAAACGACACTACAGCAGTTAGCGTCACAACAACGGTTGATATGGTAACAAACTTGACGTACGATGCGCTAAAAACTGCCCGTAAAGTTCGTATTATCGATTTCCGGTTTAATTGACCATACGGTTGAGGAGGAGAATATGTGTTTGTAGATTAATCTGCTCAATAACAAAGCAAAATAACAGTTCACCTGATAATATCAATCTAGGAGACACTCACAGCTGAGTTTTCCTCACTTTCGCGGCGCCATGTTTGTTTCTGGACACTTGGTCACGTGAGTTTTACGTAAACCGTGCCTTCATGATGCCTTTAGTGACTGTCGGAAAATCTGGATAATCAGTGGCTTTGTATGAAAAACTGAGTCTGGTTTTTCAGCGTATTGAAGTGTGGGTTTCCGTAGTGTAGTGGTTATCACGTTCGCCTCACACGCGAAAGGTCCCCGGTTCGAGACCGGGCGGAAACAGGTTGTACATTTTACGTAAATGACCATTTGCCAGAATTTTTAAAAACACAAGAGCGTCTCAGGAGCAAATTTATCTGGATGGACGAATATCTTGGAGATAACAGAATAAACAAAGGCTGTAAGTTAACAAATCTGAAATTCTACTTCTTGAGTTTGTAGATGTATAACTCAATAATAGTTCAGACAATTTTCAATTAAAAAGGAATATTGCTATTATTGATTGATTATTTTAAATGAAATAGCACACAACTTATTTTTTTCCGAAACAACATTTAACAGTAATAAAATAAATATTTAAATTTTGTCAAAAGTAAAGATTTTGAAGATATGAACCTTTTACTATATTACCTCAAAAAGTATGTTCATATAGAAACTAACTATCCTAGAAAGAGCTTAATCTGAAAAATACGTCCATCAAACCTGGTTTAAAAGATGCAAAATGGAGTTTTACAACAAGATTTTCTGAATTAATATTCAGCAATCATAATAACAACTTATGTTTTCAAAAACATAATTTTATAGTGAAAATATGAATATCTTTATTCTATGGAAAGTACAAATCTTGTGGACATGCAATTAGAATCCTGAATTCTGACTAACATCTCTAATTGGAGGATAACCATGGTAGATGAGCCATTTTAGCACTTTGAGATTTGATCCAAATGTAAAGTGCATTATAAATTATTATCCACGGCCTCGAAACTGGAAACTTTCAGGTGTGAAGCGAACGTGATAACAACGAAACTACGGACACCTATGCATCTGTCTGAAGTACCAAATTAAGCGACTCAGAGAAATCTGTTTCACCTGAGTATATTGAATGAATTGTTGCGGGAAAACATGAATCCACCCCTACTGTTTCAACTGGTCTCCAAACTGGAACCTTCCGCATGCCGGGCAAACGTGATAACCACTACACTACGGAAACCTGTGCTGTTTATGTACTAAATTAAGCGACTCAGAGTCAGAAAGACAATCGTTTTTTTAGATTCCCTTATGGGTTGAATCCAAAAGAACTGGAACATCTCATTAAATCTCATTCACCTGAGCATATTTAATGAATAGATACTTGTAAACCTACGTCAAAATCTATTGTTTCCGCCCGGTCTCGAACCGGGGA
>VRLP01005579.1:0-35629 GCA_009660295.1 Lophius piscatorius | reverse complement strand
CTCCGTTCTACCCACTCATACCGCTTCCTCCTTCCCCGGACTAAGCTCAGCACCATGGGTGATCGGGCCTTCTGTTCTGCTGCCCCTCGTCTGTGGAATGCCCTCCCTGACCATCTGAGGGCTCCACAGACGACTGACAATTTTAAAAAGGACTTAAATTTTTCCTTTTTAGCAGAGCCTATAACTTTTAATTAACATTGCTGCTTTTTGGTCATATTTTTAAATTATTATTATTATATATTTTATTGATGCTTTTATCTGCTTTTACCTTGTAGCACTTTGAGATTTGATGCAAATGTAAAGCGCGTTGTAAATAAAATGTATTATTATTATTACATGACGTTTTAATCAGAGAAGACGGAGAAAGAAGAAAAGATGAATGATTTATTACAACAGCAGAATATTTGATGATGAGGTTATTAGAAAGTCTTTGCAACTCAGACTGTTTGGGGAGATTGAGATAAAAGGGTCTCTTCCCTGAGCAGCAGCATGGAATACCCCCACTCTGGAGTCTGGATACTGGTGGTGGTGGCTGATGACTGTGCTGAGGCTGATGAATGATGAAACTGATGGATCCTCGAGAACTATGTGGAGATGAGGAGGTGGAGGTCGCGCAACCCACCAGCATGCAAGAACAACATAAATGTATTTAAAGACAACTGATGGTGATGGGCGGAGCATGGAGGTGCGAGAGTGATGGAAGGATGAGGGTACCTGACTGAGAACAGCTGATATCAGCTGATTCATTCGGACCGTGAAGAAGGTAATCTGAGCATGTGTGAAAGTTGAGGGTAACAGAGTGGTATTAGCAGGAACTCTGGTTAAATTTGGGATCAGACACAGGTTCCTGCTCATCCTGAATAACGGGTCATATAGGAGCGTCCAAACTTACATACCCCTCTCAGTCTTAGTAACGCTTCTAGCTTAAATGTAATAAAAGTGATAAAAGTCAAGAGCTTTTATTTATCTTGCACAACTAGATACTCTACTAACATTACTATAAGTAAAAATATTTAAAAAAAATTTAATTTAAAATTTAGTTTTGAACATATTCTTCACTTTGAGTCACTATTTCTTATCGAAAAATGTGACTGAACTAGTTTATAATACGACCCAGTATTTACTGGGTCGTATTATACGCTTTAGCATATACTATGTATATGCTAAAGCGTAAGGGGCCAATGATGGAGCCCTGGGGGACACCACGGGCCAAAGGGGTCACGTAGGATAAAAAATAAAAGCACAAATCATGGCTATTGAGAAAAAGTCTTACTCTGTAAGTAGGATTCTTTAGAAAGTCTTTTATTTTTGCGGATTTACTAAAAATACAAACTTTCAGCATGAAATACTTTGGAAAAGAAGAGTCTGATTTTCTTTAACTTTTCTTTTTTTTTTTTACCTTTTTAAAATTTGTTTGACAAAATAATTTGTCTAAGATGTAAAACAAATAAATGCCCCACAGAAATAAAACATGCACAACAAGTTTTTTCCACAGGCTTTTTTTTTCTTCCCCTGACGAGGACATTAAAGGGTTAAACGTCGTATGAACTCGGGGGAACTGATTTGCATGCCACGCAAAACCCATCAATAAATCTCTCAGATGTCACAGACGGTTTCTGCATTCCTTTGACCTGAAGACGCACGAAACCTCCTCGGATTTAAAACAGTTGCCAGGTTTCTCTTTGGTACCGCGTAGCATCTGGGAAACGACTACCTTTGATTTGGGTCCACAACAAATTGCAAACACTCAGACCCAACCCCTCCAAAATAATGCCTGATTTATGTCGGATGGCTCCGTCGACCTTACAGGGCGTGCCTCATCCCTCAACGTCAGCTGGGATAAGATCCAGCTTCCCAGCAACCTTCCAGGTCAAAAAAAAAACAAGTTATGTCACTTTTCTCATTGAAGAAAGTGCCTCATCCTCTAATGTGAAAAGAAAGAAAAAAAAAAATCAAGGATCTGTCACACACCAAAATGAAAAGGAATCTCTTCTGGCCCCAAACTCATCCTCCTGCTAAGGTTGATGGAGATCAGTCTATAAAATATAAAACGGACGTAGATGTCCCCTTCGTCTTCACTTAGGAGAATGCTGCAACACTGATCATCTGTGTGGCTTCACCAGTGGATGAAGGAGCTCCAGCGGTTTGCCATCGCAGAGATGATTATATAATCACTTGTGTTTTCATGTCCGTGCGAACTGTTCCTTTAAGATAGAAATGTCCAATAAGATAACACAAATGTTTGTACCAAGTTCAAAAGGTGGCGAATGCTAACCCAGCAGGATCTAGGGTGTCATATTTCGGGTCATCCCCAACGTAAAGAACTATGCATCCCATTACGCTAATGTCAGAACAACAACATGGTATGTGCTGACGTCAGACAGAGACCCCTCTGAACCCTTGTGAGAAGGAAAGGATCGCTCCATTTTGGCAAATGAAAAGGTCAGACGGAGTCATAGCGCCGCCTCGGGAATCTTAATCCAGCAATGAAACACGTTCAAATCCGCAGGACGGCGTGAAACGTGGAGGTAGCTCATAAATCAGCTCTGTCAATATTGTTCAGTTATCTGTCTGCTGAATGGCCCTAATGGTTCCGCTTTGGATCGGGTGGTTCATTTTTCATCAGACGGGCGAAGGGGGGGTAATTCCAGGTAGCCTCTGGTTACAATAACAGCATGAATGTGGAAGAATCAACTAAATGTCCACACTGGAAGTTATTTCTGGGCCCCAATTTCCTCTGGTAATCTCGTAATAACAGTAATAACACTCACATAGACAAACGCACACACGCACACATGCACACGCACACACTTTCTCTCTTGCATAACAAATTTTGACAGCTGGGAATAGCAGCTCCCTGATTGGTATCAGCCAGTTTTTCCTCAGGACTGGCGTTGGCGCTGTTTGCCTCCCAAGTCCTCACGAAGGGAAAGTGCGTTCAGAAAAATAAGGCCAGATAGACGAAAAGGACCTCAATCCTGGCCTGATAATGCCCGTTGTGGTCCGACCCGTCTGACCTTCCATTTACGAGCCGATTGCCAGCTTTAGTTGCTTGGTTACAGTTTTCCTGGGGGGGGGGGGTTTCAGCGGGTTTTCTTTCACGCTGACACAGAGCCGAGCTATTGGAGGCAGTTTAATAAACGCTGACAGAGAAGCAGCGCCGAGGTGGAGCAGCTTCAGAGGAATCGGGCATCAAATTAATTAACTTTGCTTTTGATAAGCTTTGGCTTTTTTTCTAAATCAGCTAATAGGGACTTTTTGGGCCGCATCCTGAACGGAGCAGGTGACATCAGTACATGCACGGTTGGCTGGATTCCATTTAAGTGTGTCGCTGGCATTCTTTAGCGCCAAAGACGACTTCAGGAACAGTTAAACATTCCTAGGAAGTTAGACGAGATGATCGGTATCAGTCAGGCGGGAGCCAGGAGGCCGTTAGCTTAGCATTGACACTGGAAACAAGGCAAGGCAGAAGGTGAAGGTCACAAAATCTGCAGGCTGTAGCTGGAATACAGAATGTTTTTCCTGCATTCCTGGTTACATTCCAACTGTAACCAGGAATACAGAAAAAAACTTTTTTATTTTTAAAAAGACTTACTTTATTATACATTATTTAAAAAAAAAAAAATCACTGAGGAGGTTGGATGATCTGGTAAGGTGTAAAATATTCATATACATTGATTCTCACTATCAGGCGTTTGTTATCAGAAGGTTTGCATTCTTCAGCGGGCGACTCGGGTGAACTCAAACAACCACGCGGTCACATTTGTGCGCGTGAAGTGAGAAAGTGCATTTCTAAAAACGATCACGCATATTGGCCTGAAGCTACTGCCAAGCAGCAAATCAGATTAGTTTAGCAAGACTGGGAAGGGGAGGAGATAACTGTTTGAAAGTAGAACAATCCATAGGGGGTTTCATTTGTCCATCAGTCAGCAGGATTGTATGAAAAGTATTGATGGACTAAAAATAAATGCAAACACTGATGATTACTTCATACCTCTGCAAAAACGCAGTTTTAGTTTTTGCAGTGGTATGAAGTAATCTATGAAGTCCATGAGGGATATTTGTGTTTGCGTTCGTGTTTTAGTCCATCTATAGCTTTTCAGTTTTTAATAGTCAACAATGTCTGTTTTTAATTATGATCGGCCTTTTCTTACTATTTTTTTATTTTTCAATTTCTCTTTATTTGAATGTTATTTGTTAATCTGTGCTGTTTGTTCTTGTAGATGAGAGAAACGTAATTTTGTTTTTTATGTATGGAAGGTCTTATAAAGTGACAAATAGAGGAAAATCTGCGAATCTGACTATTCAGCAGATTTTGATGAGCCTTGGTAGGAGTTGTTGGACAAATGTGAGAAAACCTCTACTCCTATTTTCTGTGTGAGATGCGCTCCTGAAGCCTTTGAAGTCTGGTTATACTGGGGAAGCTTTGTTTGTTAAGCTATGTCCAGGAGAACCAGGTTGAGGGTCGCGCTCCACATTGTGTCCAAGTTTAGATTTTTAAAGACCTTTAAAGTTTTGTGTTTCCTCAAATACATGCTCTTTAAAACTGCTAATTCTTCAATCAGGTTTGCTTCGCGCCTTTTAACGTAACACTATTTGCAGCGGCTGTCGGCAGTCGGGTCGATTAGCTTAGCAAATCGTGAGGCCAGGAGGTGGAGGGTTCTTGTGCTAGCGGTAGCTTCATGTCCAACGTAAAATTTTGACACTTTGTGAAGTACGTTTCTTTGCATTCGTAATAATACGAAACAATAAATGGAAACAGGGGCAAGAAAGCTTTAAGTCTCATCGTAGTTTAAATCTTATATAATGTAAATACAACTACTTAGTTACAGCTATTCATATCTTTCAGGGCTATTTATTTTCCAGATTGGGATTATAGCTAGAAGCTACACAATTAAACACTCTCTGAGCTAGGATCAAGAAAATAAACAGAGGAAAAGTTTAGCCTAGCCTATTCCCAAAGATAACTGGTTAGCCTTCCCCTTGAATGGAGAAAGCTAGCTAAGCTAACAGTCTGCTGGTGGTAGCCATATTTATTACTCAGGTATCAGTCTGCTAAACTATTTCTAATCATCAACCAGTTGTTACATCTATAAGACCCATGAACTCCGATGATGATTAGAAAACAACGCTAGATTCTTACGGAAGTAGAAACTGTTTTAGGATGAAAATCACCCGCCGTTTCTTTCATTTCTGGCGCTTTGTTAAACTTCTGGGTCGTGAGGTCATGTGACTCAGAATAAAACCTTAATCAGTATCGGGGATAAAAGAGATGAAACTTAATAATGACTTTAACATAAACAGTACACAAAGCTAGAGTACAAAAGGTGTGTTATACCAGATGGGAGATTTAGTTTTATCGTACAAGAGGCTCAAAATTATCGGATTCTGAGAATCTGTGGATAAAATGTATCCGCAGCCCAGAAGTTTGCTTTAGTGCTTTTTTTTTCATGCTTTGAAAAAACGATGCAGATCAATCAGATATTGACGTTTCATTTGTTCTCTGGTATTTTTAACAGAAACACATCCGTTCCCAAAACCGATGACCGAAACTGTTGGCTGAACCAAAGCAAAGGCCGAAGGGTGGAACCAAATTATTGTCTATTGGAGTTCTGGACTTTGTGACCATGCCATCCTCCATATCCACTTCCCCCTTACGCCTCCAGTCTGATTACCAAATAAACGTTATCTCTGATCATAATACGAGCAGAGATTAGATTTCCTTTATCACCAATAAAGGAACAAAATCCCTGTTCCACATTCCTCACAGAAACAGTTGAGATCAGGGGGTTGATGGTGCGGATTTGTCTGGGATCTCCCACCTGATGACCAGCAATCCCCTTTGGATCAATCAAGTCTTATCAATTAACAAGGTTCTGGCCCTGGAACCATAATCTAAGGGTACTGGATTTGGACCGGAACAACCACTGAGGCATAATAACAAAGAAAGAACAATAAATCAATAAAATAAAAATTAAAAAAAAAGAGGAAGAGGAGAGCAATGCTAAACTGATAACAATTTATTCACAGCATAAACAATACACTAAAGCAAACATCTGAGCTCCAAATATATCCACAGATTTGGATCAGCACCAGATCCAACGGTTGAAACCGTATTTTGTTGTTGGGTAGTTGCAGGTTTGTTTCTTACTCAAAGATGGACTCCCCCGCTCCGGGTTGTTGAATGACCTGACCTTCACGCCGCAGACTGACTCTCTGACATTCTCCAACAGAATCTTGTACTAAAGAGCATTAATTCACATTTCCCTCATCTATGACCATTAAAAAGCGAATCATCCCCGTACGTATAATGTTCTCCAAAACTATTAAACCTTTGACTCATCAGTCCATAGAACATGATCTCTAACGCTCTGAGGGTCATTAAGGTGCGATGTGGAAAACTTCACATGAGCCTTAATGTTCTTCTGGGTCTGAAGTGGCTCTCACCTGGTCAGTCGGCCATGACACCATCTTTACCCAGTGTCTTCAGAAGAGTGGAGCCATGAACTCTGACCTTTATAGAGTTGAGGGTGACCTGCAGTTCTTCAGACAGTTTTCTTTGATCTTTTGTGTCTTCCTGAATGAGTCTTCATCGTACTGTTGAAGGAATTTTAAAAGGGGGGGGGGGCATTTATGGTAGGATTATTGTTCCTAATCTTCTGTAATGTCCCTCGCTGTGGATGTGTGGAGTAGCGTAACCTTAGAAACAGCCTTCCAAGATTGATGTATTTCAAGTGACTTCATCATCTCTTCTGGAAATTCTTCTGATTCTGGCATAGTGTGCTACTGGTGAAATCTACGAGACGACTTCCTGATACTTAAAATTGTCTACTGAAGTGAAGATGTGATTGAACAGGGCTGGTATTAATCAGGTCGGGGTTTTTCTAGTCCAGCTGGATTCATATATAACCCCCAAGGAAGGAGGTTGTCAGTTTGTCTGTTTGTCTGTTTGTTTAGATTATGATTAATCTAAACAAAGATTATGGAAAAACTACAGGATGGATTTGAGATGATTAAATTGTGTTGACGCATTTAAAATAAAAATAATAAGCTGTTTGAAATTGTAACATCACAATGTTCCTTTGATGTTTCTTTGGGGGTGGAGCTGGGCGCTCACCCCCAAAGAAAGTATTTGAGAGATCCTCAGAGAGTTTGTCGGAGTCGTCGCTAGATTTAGAGGCAGGCAATAACTCCGACATTAAAAATGCCTGATTTTTTTTTCCTTCACCGAGGGTTCTGTTGTGTCCTCTGAGCGCCCTCTGAGCGCTCTTCCTAGTTAATTAGCCATGGTACCTTTTTGGATTTAGGAGGATGAGGGCCCAATACTTTTTCAAAGCAATTTATTTTCTGTTTATGTTAAAGAAAGCCCTAAAAACTATGAAATGAAATAAGAGTAAACATGTGAGTTTCGTTGTTCTGCAACAATGACAATCGAGTTCTATTCTATTCTAAAATGTAACCCCCGGAAAACTATCCCTTTAATGTGATTAGCTACCTTTGCTTTACCTGGTTTGACAAAAAAAAAATGATAAGACTTCACAAAAGTCGGGGCTTGAAATCTGCATTAATCAGTCTTCCAACATGATTCTGCAGACTTTATGAGTCCAACCAGTCTGTTCTCAGTGAGACTAATTAGGAGTGACCTGGTGGATCCTGCAGCTGTGAGGTTTTTTTATTTGATTTTTTTAGGTCAGCAGGTCTTGATCAAGGCCCCCTTTGAAATAACAAATCCCAGCAACTTTTCTGGAGATCTATACTTGAGTAACCTGATTCATGTTCTTGGCTGTAAGAAGCGATTGAGGCTTTTGTTCCTGTTATTGGTCCTGAGCAAATATTAAATGTCCTACTGCGCCTTTTTGAAAATTCATCCCTTATCAATCCACTTTCACCGAAGGACAATACTTGACCAGAACTGTCTGGCCTTTGCTCAACAAAAAGTATCAGCAATCTGCCCAGCAAAGAAAAAAAAAAGCAGCGGAAGTGATATTCTGGCCTGTTTGCTGAGTAACAGCAGAGTGAGGGACTTTGAAAAACCCTTTCCATTGGTGATAAGAGCGGGGACCGCCGCGTACGATTGTCAGCAGGATATTACAGGCCGTTGTATCTCTGTCAAACCTCCGTGATGAATGGACATCGATTTGTTATTCAGTTTGTTTAAATTCCATACACTATTTGCAAACACGTTGCTGTTCAATAAATTGCCAGGTTGCTCAAACGACCGTGAAGAAGAGCGAGGGGATGGTGGAGAAGTCCAGTGGCCTCATGGTGAACAAACACAATAAAGTACAGCAAATAGAGAGGAGGGTACCGTATATTCATCATAATGTATATTTTATGGCAGATGATGAATCGAATAAACTCTGCAGCAAAGAGGGAGGAGGGTTTAATGGTGTTTCTGTCGCCACCTAGTGGTTAGGCACATTTTGACCATTTTTAAAAATAATGAATTTATCATTGCATAGCTTAAATGTTTGCATCTATTTGATTTTATTTCAGTAATCTTATTTTGAAAATATATATTTATATTCAAATTTCATAGAATCAACAGAAATGTGTTCAATAAGAAAAATAAATAATACATTTAATCAGTTGAAATATGAGAAAGGTTTAGATGCGTGTCGCTGTAGAACAGCAGGATTTCATTATTTTGAAGGGTAAATGTATTTAAAACTCATGAAGTCTTAATAGAGTAATTGCAAAAGTAACATTTTGACTGGTTTCATTTGTGTATAAATGACTAATATGCATCACATGAAGATTATTAATTAGTTTATGATACGATTTTTTAATCCAAATGCAAGGAAATATGTCTCGTAATTAAAATAAATAAAATAACTATTTTGATTGTTTTAAGAATCCAGACCAATTTCTTTTTTAAGGACATTTCTTCTTAAAACATTTCTAAAATGATTTTTGTTAAATACTGAGCCCAGAGTCAGAGATATATTTTTACATACAGTGGAAGTCATATCAGGCTTTCATGGTTGCACTATTTTACTCAAATATTTAACTGATTCTGTTAACCTAAGACACCAAAAGCAATTCATCCACATGAGTTAGGGTTTGTTTTCACAAGAGATTTATAAAAATTCAAAATTCAGAACTCAGATTTTCAGGATTTGGTTCAAATGATCTTTTAACGCTTCGCTCCAGAGACACAAAAGCCGAAAAGTTGAGATTGTGCTACAAATTTGTTCGTGACAAAAAAAACTCTAAATTAATCACACAGTAAACCCAAACCTTGTTACATGCCAGTGTCTTCATTTATTGTTGAATTAAACATCATTTTTTATACGTTCTGTGCCCGTTTTCCTGATCGATGAGTCTGTGCTGAAGGAAAACAAGAGATCAAACGTGTGAGAGTAAATCAAAACGTCATCCGGGTCTTGAGGTTTGAAAGAAACTCACCAAAAATCCTTTGACTTTGTACATTTTGAGGAACTCGTCTGCACAACCCGCAGCACTGCAGGGCGTCTCCAGGTGCAGCAGGCCCTCTGCCAACTGTCACAAGGAAACAAACAACGATGAGATTGTGCAGACGAGGAGCCACCAGTTAAGGAGACACATCTTACATTGTCCAGTGACAGGCTGCCCAGTTCCCTCTTTCCTCCTGGGTTCAGTCCGAAGGACCAGTGCTGACAGCAGCCCTGAGACAACACCGTCCCAATCAACAGCAGCCACAGCGCCGCGCTCTGACAGGTCATTCTGAGGGGGGCAAAAAAGCACATTAATGCACAATAATTCCCCTAAAATCTCCTCTCGCCTTCAAATTGACATCATTTCACCTTCCGTGCATCCTGCAGGTGGGCTCCTCTGGTGTCTTCTTCCTTAAACTGCTGCTCTCTGAGGTTTATATAAGCCGCCGACACTTCCCTGCCTCTTCCCAACGGGAGGTCCCAAAGTGGGATTAAGCAGCACTCAAAGAGAGCCTGGAGATGTTTTTGAAGATGACACATGCGGCGGGACGAAGAAGCTTTCTGTCTCAAACCATCAACCATATTTCACCTTTTTATCATCTTGTGCTGCAGGTAGACGCTGCTGCTTAAATATGTTTTATCCTCATATTTATCACTTATTTTCACCAGCTTCATAGATGTTTTCAATTTGCGCACTATGTCCTGTATATATTTTGTTTTTGATTTGATTTAACTCAATTTCAAATTATTTTCTCATGCATGGTGATTTTTTTAATTTTTTGTGAACTTTTCATTTCATATTTCATATTTATTGCTACTTTATTTCGATCAGAGAAGACAAAATAAAGAAAAGACGAATGATTTGTATGGATAATGGTGGTGGTGGCGGCTGATGACTCTGCTGAGGCTGATGGATCTGCGAGGACTAGGTGGAATTCTAATGTGGCCGAACCATGATCCAGTTTTTAAGCTAGCTCTGAGTGACCCAGGGTTCACCCAATGGGTGAGACAAGGACTCACAGTTCTCTGTTTGTTGGGGGGGAATTTGGGTTTTATTGACTTTAAAACGTTGTCAGAAAGATGCGAAGTCGCTCGACAGGATTTTTACAGATATCTTCAACTCCGACACCGTTTTGATAAGAATGTTAGAGACTTGTGTGAATAAATTTATCAGGCATCACTCAAACGTTTATAAGGGCTTATAAAATAAGAAATTACTCAGAGAGAATATTGGTGAATTATTCGGGTACAGGTGTCAGAACACACAGTGACATCACTTTCAGTGTTCTCCGTATGGACCTGCGAGGCTGCTGACTGGTCAGACTGACCCTGCTGACCTTTGATCTCTGCTGAATAACCCAAGGCTAGCATGTCAGCTTCAGAACTGGACCAAGGAGCAACGGAGGAAGACCCCCTGATCTGATGAGTCATGTTTACTTTTACTTCATGTGGACTGACGTGTGTCGCTTACCAGGGGATGAGATGACACCAGGATGCATTTTGGGAAGTGGGCAAGTCAGGGGAGGCAGAGTGATGTGTGGATCCTACCTTTCATGTGGATTTTACTTTGACACGTCGCTCCTACCTAATCATTGTTGCAGACCAAGTGCTCTGGAAAAAATACTGAACTTGAAATTTTCTTGGTAGAACTTCTTGAAGTAATACATATTTAGATTAAGGAGATATTTAAATAAGCTGAGAAATCTCATTTTGAGCTATATTTGACCAATATTAGAAAGTCTTGTGACTTAGAATAAACTTGTACTGCTCCAAAATATGTCCCCCCCCCTCAAAAGTAGCTTTTTTTTTTAGCATATGTGTTATCGACTTCATTTCAGGTGCATTTAACTTATTCCGAGTTCTATAATAGTGGCATTGTTCCAGACCATCACGTTCTTTAAGAAGATAAAATGTCTTTAGGCTAGCTGGAAATAACAATATTGATCATTTGAGAAATTCAAAAATACTCGTTTAGACCGTTTAGAGTTTTTTCAGTGAACACCCCTTCTTGGAAATCCGGTTCCTTATTACCGTTGGTCTCTTCTAGCAGGATGATGCTCCACCTCACGCTGCAAAATTGATTCAGGAATGGTTTGAGGAACATGAAAATGACTTGGCCTCCTTGACTTCTCCATCCAATCCTGCATCTGTGGGATGTGTTGGACAAACGAGTCCGATCCACGGACGCCTCACATCAGAACTTGAAGGATTTTCTTTTAAAGACTTTTTTCCAGATGACACAGCAAACCCTCAGAGGTCGTGTCGAGTCCCCGCCTTGACATGTCAGAGCTGTTTTGGTGTAATAAGGGGAGCTTAACCAATATTAAGCACTTGGTTATAATGTTATGGCTGGTCTAACCCTGCTTTTGTATCAGTTTGGAAGTTTGGGCTGTATTTTCTGAAAAAAAAAAAAGAGTAAAAGAGAAGCAATAAATAAAGTTATTGGTATTTTTTGAGTGTGTAAAATTCTCCCATTCATACATAAGTAAGAGATCAGAGGACTTCTTCTTCTTCTTCATCGTATCGGTTTATTTATAACAGTCTTTTTATGGAAACAGATTTCCACGGTCAAGTGCAATAATCGCAGCGAGGGAGACGTCCGACGCTCCCCGCCTCAAACACAAAACCATCTTCTGCTCCTTATTGCATTCAGAGAGATGTATCAAAATAAATAAGCAGAGCTCTTCCACTGATTTTCCCGCGCTATGATTGCCTTCATCAGTCCGCCTCAGAGGCTTTGGTACCGACTGTCGAGTGTAGTATTGTGTCAGAGCAGCTTCGCCAGACGAGTGGAGCTCTCCACACATGCAGGGTGACACGACACCTTCCTACACTAACAGCGATCCTTTGGGAGAAACACCGGGTTTACATACGATTACAAGCACCAAACTTATTTTTTGGTGAAAAAAAACGAGTTTACATACACTTGTGCAAAAGCGTGATTACTTCGGTACATAGGAGTACGATTCCAGGTCGACCCATTTTCGACATGTGGTAGAATGGCTTCCCAATTGGGAATAACGACATACGATAAGCGTAACAATAAGAAGCGCCACAGTCCAATGCATGCAGTAAAGGATCGCTCACACGCCGGATTAAGAACAGAGGTAGATTCACAGAAAAACGAGGGGAAGCTCTTAAAGAACGCAAAGGTAGGGGGAGGAGGGACATCGGGGCTGTCCGTCACGTATTGCATAGCCAAGCTGTGTTTGGAACTAGCCTGGTGCGCTAGCAGCACCTTAGCCTCGCTGGGTGCTGCGGTTATGGCTTTGGCTCGCGTTGCTTCCTTCAGAACATGTCGAGAGTTAAAGAGGAAAAAAAAAGACAGGTGACTCTTCCGTCTGCTACAGTAGCATTCAGTGACTGCGCACAGATCTGACTCCCATCAACGTCAGATCAATTAAACGTGCCGTCGGAAACATCTAAACACACTGGGAACATTATTTTGTTTTGGTGACACACGCAGATATAAGATCCCATACAGAGACGACCCTGAATAGATTCTAGTGCAAGGTTCTTAAAGCTAACATAATAAAGGTGGAATGGCGGGGATGTGCATTAGACAGCCTGTACTGCAGACAGGCACACAGAGAGAGAGAGAGAGAGAGAGAGAGAGAGAGAGAGAGAGAGAGAGAGAGAGAGAGGGAGAAACTGCTGGAGGAAGAGAGCGATGAAGGAGCTGGTCTGAGTTATCTGACACTCTGCGACATGTGCAGGGGGGTCAGCATCTCTTCAAAAATGGCTCCTTTCACATTGGAGCCTCTCAGGTTGGCTTCTTGTAAGTCGCAGCCGGACAGGTCGCAGTTCTGCAAGACAGTGGTGGGGTGGGGGGGTTAAATCCGTCAGGACTGGAATCTATAGAAATATTGGACCCAATGATTTATTCTAGGTTAAGCCCCGACTGAATAACAAACCCAAAATAAACTCAAAGCAGTTCCACAACCATCAGGTTCATTTGCATAATCTTGGTGTCTACGGACAGATAAGACCTAAAAACATTTACTTTCAGTGTCAATAACTTTTCTACCTCTTACTATGTGTGAGTTATCTGTGATTGAACAGTTATATCTTCACCTGATTTCACCTGACCTCTGAAGGGGTGCAGTGGTATCTGGCACCAAGATGTTAGCAACAGATCTTTCAAGTCCTGTAAATTGGAAGGTGGGGCCTCCATGGATCGGACTTTGTTGTCCAACACATCCCAAAACTTGGCCAAGGTAAGTACCTGGAACTTGTTCTGTTCCTAAAACCATTCCTTAACTATTCCTGAACCATGCATTATCCTGCTGAAAGAGTTCACTACCATTACGAAGAGCCATTTTCCCTGAGGGCGTGTACTTTGTCTGCATCAATGGTTAGGTAGGTGCTACGTGCCAAAGTAACTTCCACATGAATTTCAAGACCCAAGGTTTCCCAGCAGAACACTGTCCGAAGAATCACACTGCCTCTCCTGGCTTGCCAAGGAGAACCGTGTCGACAATTCAGACCACTTTGGTAGCAGAGCAGAAAGACCCAACAGCATCTGCAGTTCTGGAGATGTTTGGACCAGGTCTTCTAACCCCTCAACATTTGGTCATTGTCAAAATAGCAAAGGTCCTTATGCTTGTTCATTTTCCTGCTTCCAATACATCAACTTCAGGACAAAATTTTCACTCGCAGCCCATCATATACCATCCAGTGACAGGCGCCGTTGTAAGGAGACAATAAATGTCACTCACTTCTCCTGTCAGAGGTTATAATGTTATGGCTGATCGGTATACGTGTAACTTTTGGTGAAGCCAGAATGAAACGTTTGTGGGACAGATTTGGTGATATAGACCAAAAACAACAGATTCCAGACGGATGATTATTTGCCCCGTCATTTTTTCGTTGAGGATAAATTCACAATAATTTGTGGTCCTGCAAATCATTGACGATGAAGATGAGTCAGCATCATCTTTTTTGGAGATAATACCCTCCGACAGCAACCACTCACCTCGAGATCAGTCCCGGCCAAAGTGGCTCCCCGCAGGTTACAGTTCTTCAGCTTGGCGTTTTTCAGAGTGGCCACACGCAGGTTGATGCCGGTCATCTGGCTTCCTTCCATGTCGACGCCTTTCAGGTTTGCACCTGCAGACATGTGGTTAAAACGTGACGAGAACTTTTAGCAATTTTATAGCCAAAATAATAATTGTTATTAACAATGACATTATCTTTCCTCTTCAGTTCGTAACACCAGTGTCGTGTCAGCGACTGAGAAGTGCGAGAAAGTGTTGCGTGTAATAAGCGAGCTGCCAGGCAGGAGAAGACGAGGAAGGCCAGAAGAGAAGATCAATGGATGTGGTGAGAGATGACATGAAGGTTGCAGAGGAGCTCCGGTGAACTCTAATCAATATCAACTAAAAGATGCTCATCGAAAACTGAAAACACCCAAGTGGCACTAAAGGCTGATTCCATTCTCCACTCATGTCAGAATCAATAGTGACGACGTGGCATCGCTCAAATATCAGCCGTGGAAATAGTGAGGAAATCTGACAATCTTTCGTTTTATTCAGCGGCTCTTACATCGACGGATGAAAGAAGGAAATAAACGACAAGGGACGGGGGTGACAGAAGTGAGTTGGTGTGGAACTATTTAGCAGGAGATTTAAAAAACAGCTAGAAGCAGCTAGGAGCTAACTTAAAAAAGAAGAAAGTCAGCAGAAAATGTCTTTGACGGTGTGAGGTCCAGGAGATCCAGGAGATCCAGGAGATCAATCACAGCGTGACAGTGAAAGTAAATGTTTGCTGCTGCCATGTTATTTTGTTGTTTACAAAGTGCTGCTGATGTGTAATAACAGCATTACACTGTTATTACACATCATGCCTACTTGTAAACATGCCGTCTGGAGTCACACACTGCTGTCCTTCCATCTTTATTTCATTCAATGTAGCGCAGAGAGGGTGTGTGTGTGTGTGTGTGTGTGTGTGTTGGGGGGGGAGTCTCTGTGTTAAAACCTTGTCCTGAAAGAGGGGATCGGTTACCTTCCAGGTTGGCCTTCAGTCCAGCTGGATCTTCAAAGTTGCAGCCTTTCAGTGAAGCTCCTTCAGCGTTGGTGCAGAGCATCTTCACACCTTGTAAGTTGGCCCCCTTCAGAAGACAAGATCATCAGTAATTATTATACTCTGGTCAGTAGATTAGAATAAAAATCTTCAGCCTGGTTTGATATTGAGTCAAATGAAAGATTTTACCGCCGGGTGTGAGTCAGCGGCTCAGTGTTTTCTGTGTGTGTGCTTTTATGAATCCTTCAGCCCTGACAGGAGAAGAGTTTCGGACTTACATCCAGGTTGGCTCCGGAGAGATCGGCCCGCTCCAGATTGGAACAGCACAGGTTAGCGTGCGTCAGGTTGCAGCGGCTCAGATTAGCCATCTTGAAGTTGATGTAACGCAAATCGAGCCGGGACAGATCGGCTCCGCTGAAATTAAGACCCTACAAACAGCAACAGAGTCAGGGGTTGGCATGACGCTGAGAACGGATGGGGTCACTAGAGACGCGTTCACTGACCAACCTGACAGCGGAGCTCTGAATTGGTGGGCGTTGCCAGAAGGAAACGGACAAACTCTTTGCGGGAAATGGGAGAGTGGTCCTCGGGTGGTTGGGAGTTCTGTTTAGAACGGAGGCGTGTGATGAGCCGTGACGCATTCAAGGGAGCAAACTTAAACAACCACAATTCATGTTACCTTGATTGCTACTTCCAGCTGTTCAGCAAGCTGCTCAATCCCAAAGAACCGAGCCTCCTCCAGGACACCTGGGGGACATTGAGAACCACGGCACCTAATTTACTTTGTGTGTAATATTTGCATCAGGTTCGGTGCAGAGAGTTAATGTTCTCAGAGAGATTCAGGTGGACTGCCCGGAAGCGTACCTCTTATGTTAATGCCTTCGTTGATGATGAGCTGACCGTGTCTCAGATAGTTGAGAATCGGCTCAAAGTACTCGGGGCTGCGGTCGATTAGGTAAGCCCCATGCTCGTCCTGCTTGTTACCCCACACATCTGGAGGTTGAAAAGAACAAATTCAAAAAGACCGCTCACATAAAACTAGGCCTGTAGTCCCCGACAGTGACGGTATATCTAAAAAAGCCCCCAATCTCCTGCATTGTAGCGATTGAGCCCACTTATAAAATATGACTCATTAATAATCTCAAACAGTCCATATTGACTCAACTGAACTATCTCTATGAAGTCTTGAGTCTGATCTGAGATCAGATCCCATAGTGACTCAATAATGAAGATAAATACGGTTTTTCTGAGCTCAGTGATAAAACAAGATATATTTCAATATCAATTCATGTGAGCTAAATTGAGGCAATAACAGTTGAAAAACTGTGTTTTGCAAAACACACCACATAGTGAGTGAAATATAAATAATTACAGTAAAAAGAAAGTAATGTTTGAAAAAGTGCTTTTTTAAAAAAGCTCCGCCCAGTGAATGAATTATAAGTTGCTGGAGTAAATATGATATATACACAAGATAAATCTCCTCAAGTCCATTCAAATGCACCAAATTTAGACTAAAACAGTTGAGAAATAATGGCCCGTAAAAATTTTGGCTAGCGCAAAAATATGAAACCAACCTTTCCCAAAATTAATCCAGTTCTTCCTCGTACTAAGTTCTATGAAGATATAAAATTTGAAAATGATCCACGAAATAGATTTTATGTTATCGCGTTAATGCGAAGGGTCTGTGGCGGACGAAGCGGCAATGACGGTTCCATAATATCCCAGCCTTTTCAGGGATCTAAAACAATGACCTAATGTCTTTCTCCGGAGCCAAATCTCACCTTTCTCTCTGAACATGTGAGCGAGCATACTCTCCGGCTCCTTGCTGACCAACGTGCTCCTGAACACAACCCAGACACAGTCAGCATATGATTGAAAATACAAGCATGTCATAAACCTGTTTATCACAAGTGAGAACATCCCATACCTGGTGGTGGTGAAAACCCGCCCCCCTATATTAAGGGTCAGCCAATCAGTGTGGGCTCCGTGCTGATCAGACGTAACCTTGGCTTCATTTTGAGGATCTGTGGTGTTAAAAGAGAAGAGGAGAGATTTCTGAGATTATGCTCTGACTCACAGTTTGTCGAGCTTTCACACCTGAAAAGTGTTGGATATGCTTCCTACTTTAGCAGACACTTTGTGCCCAAGTTTCCTACAAACAGAATATCCATCCTCAAGGACAAATCCTTGCTGGTGCACAGAGATGTGCATGTGAGACTCTCCCTATTTAATAGAAGGTTAGATCCGCACAGGGAAGTTCTGTGAAAGAATAGCGGAAGCTAGGTCAAGAAAAGGTGATGATTTGTGAACAGCGTTGTGTTTTCATGCAAAGAAAGATCGCTACAGATGAGATGTTTGCTTTGAGAAGTAAAGAGAAGGTCAGAAGATGTTGAAGATGTGTTTTTGTGGATTTAGAGAAAGCGTATGACAGAATAATGAGAGAGGAATTTTAGGATTGCATGAGGAAGTCTGGTGGACAGAGAAGTATGTTAGAGTGGTACAGGATATATACGACAGTGGTGAGGTGTGCAGTAGGAGTGATGGAAGGGTTCAGGGTGGAGGTGGAACTGCATCAACGATGGGCTCTGAGCCCCTTCTTGTATGCTATGATGATGACGGGTGTTGTCAGGCAGGAGTCTCCGTGGACTATGATGTTCATGAATGACATTGTGATCCGCAGTGAGAGCAGGGAGCAGGTGGAAGAAACCCTGGAGAGGTGGAGTAATGTTATGGAGAGGAGAGGTGGAGGCATGTTAAGGAGAGAAGAGGAGTGAAAGTCTGTTTCAGATAGACGGAATAAACTACATGCATGTGAATGAAAGGGTGGCTGATAGAATAGTGAGGATGCTAAGAGTAGAAGCGCAGAAGCTGCAAGTGTTTAATTACTTGGGGTGAAAAGGGGAAGAAAAGGGGGGAAGAAAAGGGGAAGACCAAAGATGAGGTTTCTGGATGTAGTAAGAGAGGACTGCAGTTTGATTTGACAGAAGGACATGAAGAAGACAGGGCAAGATGCAAGAAGAAGAAGAAGAAGAAGAAGAAAAAGAAAAAAGTAGTGGTAATAAGCACAAGAAACCAGTAACTGCTGCAACCCTAGAAGTGAAATCCGACCATAAGTTGTCATTAATGTTGACATAATACTGGGACACTGGAGGAGGGCTGTTCCCTGGTGGTCAGATCGAGCAGGACGGATTGTTAAATGCTTGGGGCATGACAGCACTCACCAAAGAATGGATCTCCTTCTGACACGTACAGCACGTCATCGTCTCTGTAAGAGACACAAGTCGCTGAGTGAAGTTATGTTCCTGATGAGATCACAACACATTCAATATTATCAGTTTAGTCTTACCTTATGAGGGCAATGTCATCTATGAGACCACCCTTCCCATTGTACAAACAGGAGACTTTGATTCCCAACTTACTGCTGGCTACAGAAAGTAAATCAGACAAGGTTCCATACACTGCTACAACCTAAAAACAACAAACATAATTTAATTATTAAGATTTCAAATGTGAAGACAACACAGGACAGAGATGATTTATGATTCTACGTCAGCATAACAATTCTAAAATGCCATCTTAAGGGCGTAGAACCTGCTCTACAGACTGACTTTCACCATATGGTTGCTAACATGAAACTCGGTGAATGTTCGCTTTATGCCACTCATAATAACAGATAAACGTCTGCCCAGTGGAAAAAAACAGTCTTTCAAAGGCCCAAAGTCCCACATAACAGCCTATTACTCACCTTGCCGTTTTTTGAAGTCCCGTTAATAAATAAGGTGACTCTTCTCATTCTTCAAACGCTTTGGTTTTAGATGTTTTCTGACAGTTACAACAATAATCAGACGTTTGACAGCTGATGCTAAAGAATGAGGTTGGCTAGCAGCTAGCTGCACCAGACAACAACACGAGACAAAAAGATGCATTCAGGAGCGGTGGGAAAAATGAGAATCAACTTGGATATACTTGATTCTGTACATTTTAATCAGTGTTTCAGTTTATCTGCCAAATGTATAGTTAACTATGTTTTTTGTGAGTGCATTTTTGTGCATTGCATAGATTTACAATTTAATGTATAGATTTATAAAAAATAAAAAATATTTTTAATACAATTTTTTTTAAAAGCAAATTTTAAATACGGTAAACTGTGTGGGATGTTTGTACATTGGATAGCAGACAAAATCAACAGATATTCTTAGTTGAAAGGTAGCAGCTATAAACACGGAGAAAGAAGAGTGTTTATCAAAAATGAGTTTGTCGTTAAATTTATGATGATTGTAAAGATTTGAAATGTAGCATCTAAGAGTTAATAAATACATTTGGCAATGATGATATGGTGAGGTATTGTCAAAGGATTATCTTAAAGACCCAGTTTGAGAACCACTGACTTTGATGGACGGATAGAAAGAGAGAGAGAGAGAGGGGGGGGGGGGGAAGGAGAGGTAGAGAGGGAGAGGGAGAGAGAGAGAGAGAGAGAGGTTAAGATGCAAAGAGCAGGGAGATGGTCAGTGTACTGGAAGTGTTTCAGGAATGACTTGTGACAGGAAGGTCCCAGTAAGAGTAAAAGGAAAGGTTTATAAGATGGTAGTGAGATCTGTTATGATGTCTGCATTGTAAAGTGTGGCATTAATGAAGAGGCAGGAACTAAGGTGGTGGAACCAAGGATGCTATGGTTTGAAATTTGAGCGATGAGGGGGACAGAATCAGGAATGAGAAAAATTAGAAGAACTGTGCATGTCAAACGGGCCGCTGATGAGACAAAGGAGGTGAGATTGAGTTGGTATAGATACGTCCAGTGAAGAGATGCCGTATATGTTGGGAGGAGGATGGTGATGATGGAGCAGCTGCCAAACAGGAGAAAATAACTGGGGTGAAAGAGTGTGATGCAGAAGGCCGGAGAGGACTTGGGGAGAAGGGAAGAGAAACCCATTGTGGCAACAGCTAATACTTATAATAATATCGCCAGGGGTTAAAATACATTGACACTGATGCACATCCTTTGGCAATTAAAATGACAACAATAATAGTGGATAAGATGATAATATGATGACTATAAAATCGAACACAGCACAAAAGAATATGTTACAATAGACAGTAAGACAATCATAATAACCTATCAAATCCTATCATTATTATTATTATTAATATTATTATTATTATTATTATTATTATTATTACGCTGTCACAGTAGGCAGTTTCTCTAAATTTGCCTCAATGTACCCAACAATTTGGAGAGTCCCTGAAGGGAACGTCTTCATTGCATCTCTGTGATTGGTCTGACTCCTGTGACGTCAGCACGTAAGACATTTGTTTATACGTGCACTGGTCTGGCTCGATTGTCTGGTTAGTTCAGCTCAAATTGTTCAGAGACATTTAGTTTATATTCGTAAAATAATTATTGCCCACCAGGTTCCACGTTTAGTATTTTCTCAGTTTAGTTTTTGAGATCTAGCGTAAAGAGGTTAGCCCTGACCACTGAGGAAAGAAGAAGAAGAAACAAGGAAGTGTAAAACAGCGTGATGTTATTGTACTTCATCACATGTTGACCTGCACGCTACATCCTTCTGGTCTGATGTTGTATATATTTGTGACTCAAAGACAATGGCCTCTGATGGACACCGCTGTGCGTGTTGCTCCCATCCTGCCTCAACCCCCAGTGTTCACCAGACGCTGAACGAAATGGAGTTTGAACGAGGTTTGCAGCCACATGTCCGACATGAGATGTTGTAATGCATTTATAACATGAACATTTTGAATGTCAATAATGCTCCTCAAATCCGTCAGGGGGTTCGGGTTTCTGTGAATGAAACAGTTGGTGATGTTCCTCTGTCCAGGTATCTGGTCCGCTGCCATGGATGGAGATCTGGGGAGGGTCACATCTCTGCTCCAGAAGGGCACAGACCCCAACCTGAGAGACTCCGCTGGATACACGGCTCTGGTGAGCTTACTGGAAAGATTCTATTAAGTGTCCACTGTTCTCCAAATCAATCAAAAGAAAAATGTTGTGTCATCATGTCAAATATTAGCATTTTTGGGATTTGCATATCCCATGGTAGGAACGAGATGTTCATAATATCTTTATAAGGCCACTCACACATTTCCATAGTTTATGGAGCTTATGAAATGACTCTATTTAAAGTTAGTTCATCTATTTTTATTCTGTCAGAACATACATGGCACCACAGAGCTGTTACAGGGGCAAAAGGGGGACGTACACAATATTTGGCAGGTGGTTTTAATGTTATGGCTCATTGGTTTATATCTTATATCTCCATCTTTCATTGATATGGATGTTGTCTCAAAGCGGTCTGCATTATTCTCACTCTTCATCCCATCCCAGGTAAAGCACTGAACTGCATGCAGATTGTTTTAAAGTCGTAAAATAAAAATTATTTTTCGTGTGTTTTGCCGCAGCACTATGCAGGCCGCAGCGGCCGTCTCGCTGTGTGTGCTTTTCTCCTTGAGAATGGTGCTTGCGCGTCGCCCCAGACACCAGGCGGTGCCACACCCCTCCATCGATCGGCGTACTGCGGCCGCACGGATGTGGTGGGACTCCTGCTGCGCCACAGAGCCGACCCGATGCTCTGCGATGACGACGGCGCTTCTTCTTTACATAAGGTGAAGCGTGCCGTGATGAAAGAAAGTCCACAGAGGCAGTTTGAGTAATCTAACCTGAATTTGTTGCTCTGTTCGTCTTTGAGCAGGCGGCAGAACAGGGTCACCAGGAGGTGTGTCAGCTGCTTCTGGAGCACTCGCCTGCACTCCGCAGCCAGGTGAACAAGAGGCTCCAGCTTCCCTACCAGCTGGCAGCAGAGGGAGATCTGCAGGAGCTGCTAAAGCCTCGGTGATGACGGGCTCACTGGGACTAGCTGTGTGACACGAGCTCCAAACCTACGAGGCGAGGTGCCGCTGAGATGCCTGGAGTCACGATATCTTTGGGTGCTTTCTCTGCAACTGAACACCAGAGAAGAACCCAGAATTAACATGATCTTCTGCCTTCCCCATAAATACCATGTTGTGGAATGATAACTCCTCCTAAGCTCTAAAACACCGGCGTCACTCTGCTGCTGCTGCTGCTGCTGGAGTAAAGCTAATCCTTGTTCACACCTGGTATTAACGTCTGCCTCAATGTCTGCCAATGAAAGACAACATCAGGTGAACAGGCTACTTGTTGGTCGTTCGAGGAGAAAGTCTCAGGACCCCCCATAATAAATCAATCAGTTATTAGTTGGGTAGGAAAAATGTGACAAATTCTGCTACACATTAAGTCAATTCTGTCTTTGATATGCGTTTGCCTTCAGATTAGAAGTGATTTCTTATTGAAAGGGGTCTCACATGACCAGTGGATATATGGAAACCCATTTTATTAAAAAAAAAATCAAAACAAACAAATGACCCAACTTACACATATCTGAACGTGAAACATGTAAATATGTATAGGTTTTATATGTGTGTGTGTGTGTGTGTGTGTGTGTGTGTGTGTGTAGGGGGGGGGGAGTGAACTGTTCAGGTCCTTCATGCAAGGTTTAACCATTTCATTTCCTCACAAAAAATACATTTCATTTCTCTGGCGTGACTCTAATTTGACCATAAAATGACAAATAGTTTAGTCAAGCTTGTAGAAAAACTGTTGGGAAAAAAAGAAGATACTTATGAAATGATTTTGTGATGTAATAACATTAAATATATCCTTTTGACAGCAAAGATTTATCAGGAATTTTGTTTTTCCAGAAAAATTGTCAATTGTCGCTTACTGGACTTTTTGAATCTGTGGCAGCAGGGGGCGCTATTGTCCTAAAAGTCATTTGTTTTTTCCATTCGTGACTTAACCTGGATTCCTCTTTTGTTTTTAGTTCATAATTATTAAGGTTACGTACAACACAGAACACGCACAAATATGTTTACACGAAAAAGCAAAGATGTTTTGAACCAGTTTTAGGTTCTAGCCAATTTCCATATGCAGAAAGATAAGAAACAATCCGCCAAGAAGCAAAATGAATGCTGACAAGACTGATTACTTAAAATCCACATCAAAACCTCGCATATAAAAATATCGAAGTCATTCCAGGATTTTAGACATTATTATTCACATGATACCAGCTTGATATGACCACAATTCTCTCCCATCTTTACTGGAATCCACTAACATGATGGAAGTTTTCTGATTGGTCTCATGGAGAAGTTTAACCTTTGAAGTTTATGGGCAGCAGTTCACTTTCTGGTGAAACCTCATTTTAAATAACAGTTTTTTTCCCCAGCTCCTATGGTGTAATCCAAGGCAACAAATATCTGTATGTACTTGAAAACCAACCATTTGCAATCTTTTTAGTGCTTATTCTTTATTGTAGCCTCTAAGCTAGCCGCTTGATCCTACAAAATATGGAATATATTCGAAGTATCCGATGAATATATAGAAGCCAAGTTGTTTTAGTACAAAAATGATTTTAAAAAATCAACTGTTTTTTTCTTCTTCTGGTGAGGTTATGACATCATCTTGCCAGGAAGTCAATGGGACAAAGATGGAGGATTACAGAACTAGCATAGCGGCAAAGAAAATTTAATTATAGAGATCAATACACAATTAATCCAGTTCTTCCTCGCACTAAGGTATAAATGGGTCTAAAATTTGAAAGTTGTATATCAAATATTTTTTTGAGTTCTCGTGCTGACACGAAGGCTCAGTGATGATGATTCCGTAATATCTACGACTTTTCGGGGATCTAACTAACCGAAAGAAGCATCTAAGCACCATAAAGGTGAGAGGAACCACAGAGTCTGGATAATTCACTTTATCGATGATACAGATATTAAGAATAAATGCTTTTTCACCGAGTGCTTTAACTAAACCAGCCCTACGAAACAATAACTCAGTGCGCATTTAATGTCAAACATTTGTGTGCATCAACAGCAGACTGTAGATTAAAAGTAGAGCGTTCACATTAAACTGAAGCTGGAGCTCCCGGCACTAGACAAACAGAATTGACGGATGATGAATAATAATCGGACTCCTAACAACAGATGTTGAAATATAAGCCCAGAGCTTCATGAATCATCCCCTGAGAGAGTTTGGGTTCTCTGACGGGAAGCTCTGGACATGTATTAAGCCGACGTTCCAACAAACATAAAGAATACACCTTTTCTTCGGTAATTCATCACTCTTGATGTACGTGCGATCCGCCAGCTATTTTTCTGATTACTCAATCGGGTCGGGCCATGTGCGGCCAGCTGGGAGGCCAGAAAGGTTTTATTCATACAGCTGGACTTAGAAAAGATAAGGACCTCGTTATCTGTGCCAACAAACATCTCATATCCACAAAGTGGAGAGAAGTGACATCTGGTACCAAACTAGCTTATTGTCTTCATCCACTGCTGTCGGGATAAAGCCCTCTAAAATAAAACTCTAACTTTAAACCCCCCCCCCCCTGCAAGTACGGCACACAGACCACCTTCTATTTCTGAGGAAAGTAACATCCAGTCCTGGTTTAACTTATCGGGCTCATTACGCTGGAAGTGGGTTCCGGGGCTGGAAAATTTAATTGCTGTACAAATAATCTCCCCAAACAGTGCTGGAATCCAAAATCCTCAGCTTGTTTAATCATCATCATCATCATCATCATTAAAAGGAGTTTTGTTTATATTCATTTTATCTACGTTACATTCTACAGTAGATTTGTCTTCTTCTCACATTTGTGCTGACTAAATAGTTAGAATGCCTTTAAGTAGCACAGCTAGTGGAAGAAACTTAACAGAGTGTTTTAAGTGACAAAGCTGCTCCTGTTCCTGATTCTTTCCACCTTAAGACGGCGGTTCTGTTGCATAGAACCTGGCCAAAGAACCCCTAGGAGGAGCTATGGGCTGTGGGGTTGTGGGGATTTCGAGCTGAGCTTCAGATCATTGTCCTGCTGGAAGGTTCATCCACGGCCCACTTTAAGTTCCCTGACAGAGGCGTTTAGATCTTAATCCAATATCTAATGGATGGAGTCGATGGAACCAATAGGTCCAGAGCCTTTAGAAGAAAAGAACAGCCCCACAGATTCCGAGGTCCACCACCCCACTTTGCATTGGGTGTGAGCTGCTTCTCTCATTGGCTCCCTTTCTTTCTAAACCACACCCATTTTTGACTTTTTGTTGCCAAAAAGCTCTACTTTGGTCTCATCTGACCTATGACCCTGTTGCAGTGGTGTTTGTCAAACTTTAGGAACTTCAGCTTGTGTGTGGAGGACAGCAGAGGCTTTTTTTCTTGCTACCCTCTCAAACAGATGCTGTTGCTTCCGGCGCCATCTGATGGTGGTCTGGGAGACTTTCTGACCTGAAAATTCAACTAACTTCGGCCGTCCTCTAGCCCTAATCCTTGGAGAGTCTTTCGTTAGCCGAACAATCTTCCTCACAGTGCATGGGGTCAGATTGCAGCCACGTCCTCTTCCAGGTTGACATTTTCCAGTCTCTTTAAACTTATTGTTGATCTGCCTGTTGAAACAGACATTTTGAAATGTTGAGATATTTTATCGTATCCATTGCCAGATTTGTGCAGCGCTGCAACTTTTCTTTGCACATCATCACAGGGTTCTCTGATCTTTCCTATTATGAACATGCATAAGAGAATTAAACCCGTGTCACCTCATTACTATACCAAATAAAACAGTCATTGTTCACCTGCTTCAGTTTCTACTCAAACAGGTGAACCTAAATACATGAAACAGGACAGGGAATATTCTTCCAGTACCTTTTTGATTGCAGGATTTCTTTGGGGTGCCAATAATTGTGTTACACAAGTTTACGGGAAAAATTATTGTTTAATGTGAAATTTATGATTTAATTATGTTTTCTTGAGTAAAAGTTTAGATTTTTGTGGATAATTTGAATAAAATATAATTTGAATACTTTATTTGGCATCTCATATTACTCATCTTTATAAAAGGGTGGCTTTAATTCTGGGGGGATCGGTAAGTTAAGGTTATTTGCAAAGTATACAACACATTACCTGTCTATAACAACCAAATCAAAACAGAAACATTTAAAAAAGCTCATGCCATTAATATTATAAGTGTTTTCCTAAATATTGCAGGAAACGTCGCTTTTACTAAAAACTGTAGTTCCTAGATAGAAATCATTTGTAGGGTTCTGACTAAAGCTCAGGTTTATATCCCAGACTCGTATAACATGGTTTTCCTTGGGTCTAGAAAACAGGTTTGATCCAGTTCAATATTGAGCCAAGGAGGTGAATATTCCAGCAGACAATAATGATAAGGACAAACCTTATTCCATGGTAGATTTTCTCAGTACAAGATCACCTAAAGACAAAAAAGTGAACCTAATTTCCAAAGGATAGTAAATTCAACACTCTGAAGATGCTCCAATAAAAGAAAGACGACGTCACGGAATGGAAATGCGCGGGTCTCTGGTTGAACACAACACATCTGCTGTGCGCGCTCAACCTGGCATAAGTTTTCCAGCGCACATAGAAGAGAGGTATAAAAGGGGAACAAATGAGCCACTTTAGCAACACGTTGTCATCTGGATCTGTCACTCCTTTATTGCATTTTCTATTCATTTTTTCTATAAACCACTAATCAAAATGAAAGAGTCATTTCGACAAACCCAAATATAATCTTAGAAATATAGTAACAGAAGAAAAATGGAACAATTCTGACTCAAGGGAGGTAATTTAAGTCCGTGTATATAAAAGAATGACGTTCCATTGGGAGACGCTTCCCCTTCGGTCGGCTGTCTGGACCGGCGGTCCAGAGAGGGTTGATTCCAGGAGGAGGAGAACTGGGGCCATGCATCATTACGGGTGAACCTCCGGTCCATCTGCAACACAAGACAACAGGTTAGAGACTGAGAAATGATCTACAACATTATGTTCAGGCATGAGCTGTTTCATATTTTCTTCCAGTATCCCCATTATCAGCGAACGATGCAGCTCAGTCATAGAGGATGCCAGTAATTAGTACATACTGTCTCATCCTGAGCCTCAACAGAGGCCCTGAAGTCCCTCGAGAAATGTATTTTAATCTCCTGCGCCCACAAGAGAACAAGTCGCTCTTTCCTCCTCGTTGTGTTTGTAAGACCAATTATGTGGCATTTCAAAATGAAAATAAAGCTTTCTAAGCGCTGGTCAGACCAATACATGTGACATGGTTGCTTTCTCAAGGGAGTTAAGGGGCTCCCTAAACCTCAAATTCATTAGATGTGTTGATAAACTTGCACAGAAAACACAGACTGGCAGAATATACGTTATATCCTGAAGTAAATTTGGTTCTTTTCCATTGAGCATCTTTCTGAACAGCTAGAAATCACAACATCACTCACAGTTTCCAAAACGCTTTATCTTGCAGACAGATGAGAGATCCCCTTAGCATTACAGGTAATCATCTTCTTCTTACTGAGACCGAAGAGGGATGAAGGAGAGAGACAGAACCAAGGATACCTTCCAAAACGGTCAACCATGCAGTACGATAGGAGAACCCGATAGAATTGCCCGCCAAGCATGTATACTCCCCAGCGTCTTCTAAAGATACGCTTCTCAGGTGGAGGACTTCCATTTCTGTCTTCGTGGTCTTGAGGCCAGAAGTCTAGAGAATAAAGGAAGCAGACCCAAGAAGGAAAAGGCAACCATGAGTGAAGGGTAAGGAAAGAGAAAAGAAACTCCATCATCCAGCACCATTTCCCTGAAAAGTACCACAAAGGGTTCCTGCAGACCCTAACCCAACTCTAACCCCGACCCCTACCTCTAACCCTGACCCTAACTCTAACCCTGACCCTAACTCTAACCCTGACCCCCAACTCTAACACTGACCCTAACTCTAACCCTGGCCCCTAACTCTAACCCTGACCCTAACTCTAACCCTGACCCCTAACTCTAACCCCTACCTCTAACCCTGACCCCTAACTCTAACCCTGGACAAGAGAACTAAAAACTGAAGAACCCTCTTGGATGAAAGCTGAAGTGTCTTCAAGGCTAAACAGAAGGTTCTGCTAGAACTGAGTTTCGATCCACGGCCAAATGCTGAGACTTGTTTTAATTAAAAATAAGGGTATAATTATCTCCCCTTCATCATCACCAATGGTTTTGTACCTTTGAAATGAATAAAAAAAAGGTCCAAAGTTGTCACCCTAAGGGCCCTTTGTATCTCATAGTGTACTACTCCGAAGTAAAAGTAATGTACATTTTGGTACAAAGGTGAAACCACCATTACTGTGTGTGTACCTCGAGAACACGGACGTACGGTAAACCGTCAGGACCGACTCTGCTCCCGTCGACTGCGATGTGTTTCAGCCACTGGATGATAGGCTGAGGGTGACCGAGCACCTTGCACTCAAACTTCACATCACTGCCCACCAGTGCCGTGTGATTAGCTGGGAGACCACCCAGCAGGATCGGGCTGCGGGGACAACGCTCTGCAACGCAACCGAAAACATAAGAATGCTAGTTCAGATGTGGAAATCCAGGAAAACAAACAATTTCAGAGAGACACATGCCTTCATTTAAAAGTACACAAAATGTTCTCTTCTGCAAGTTCTGCAAACAACCCGTCTGGAATGGTTTGGTCAATTTTGGCTGGAGGTGGCTCAGGAGGTAAAGTGGTCCCCTATTTATCAGAAGGGGGGGGGGCTTACCCAAAGTCTCCACGGGCAAAATACTCTCATTCTTTTAACCTCGTCCACAAGGTTACAATAACACACCGATGGGACGGTCATTGCCCTTGGGAGGGAAAGTGAGCGTGAATGGTTCCCTCTATGTCTCGATGTGTCGGCCTGTTATGAACTCTCCATGTCCCTAATCCAGGGTATACCTTGCTCTTGCCCTGGGTCTGCTGGGATAGGCTCCAGCCCTGGCGACCCTGATCAGGATAAGTAGTTACGTATAATGGAGGAATTAATGCATGTTGAAATGAATATTTCATTCTTTTTACTTCTAAAATGAAATAGAAACGAGGTCATAGAAGCTTTAAGTGATCAAGTGATCTTACCACCGTCTGATCCGGCAGGCCGGCTCTGGGTCCTTAGAACTTGGCTGAATAGAGCCAGAAACAGAGGAATACTAAGCCTGAACAACATTCCGCTGACGGAGCAGAACTGGTGTCTTCTGGACTGGACTCAAACCTTTGCAGCACTAAAGGACAACCAAACATAACAGGAAATATGAATCATGTCCAGTAGAGCTTGTACAGAACCTCCGCCTCGCCTGGCTTTTGACCCAACACTCTTTGCGCAGTAAGGAAAACGCTACCAAACCCTCTCTATCACACACACACGCACACGCACACACACACACATTTCACAGTATTGAAGAAAACGAAAAGCAATTAATGATGTTCCCAAAAAGGTGACATTAAAATCAAGTTACCAATTATGAAGATACCACGTATCCGTCCTTACGCTCCAACGTTTTTCCTGCATCCTAAACTTCAACTTCAGAACATAATGTATCCCCCCCCACTGACAGGTGCCACTGACAGGTGACTTCTTAAAAACGTGTGTAACTTGAATTAAAGAATTATGTATCTTGAATTAAAGAATTCTATAACTTGATACAACAACAAAAGGTCTGATAAGTGTCAAATTGTTTTCTAAAAATGTGCTTTACCAAAAGGATGAAGAAACGTAACATGCAAAGAATATCATTTTCAATAGTTTTAATGGGTTAATACTGTTGTCACCAGTCAGTGGTTATAATGTTATGGCTGATTGGTGTGGATTAAAATATAAAGGACAAAAAATGGCCATTGCCGCTCTAAGTAAGTGAGTCGCATTTGGGAGCGCTCCAAGAATTTGGGCAGGACTTGTCCCCTCCTCACCTTTGAAAATCCATTAACGGCAAAAAAGCCTCATCAGGATGAAGGATTGGCAGGTTCAAAGTGAAGGACGGAGTTAATTCTGCTATAAACATCATGATGTATCCGGTTATAATGAGTGCAACGATACACTTCGAGAGCCAAGCTAATAGATTAAAGAGCATGTTCTCCACCTCCCATTACATGATTGAGGGGGAATGTGGAACTCCCTGTGGACCGGAACATCCATCTTCTCTATCTTCCTTGGTATCCTGACCTTTGGAGCTTTACGTCAGACGGACCCACACTTCATGGCCGATGACGGCTGTCCTCTGACTATTCAAACCAAAACTGCTCTTTTGATTTAGAATGTGAATTTACTGGTTATGTCTGTAGTTCTGTCTGTGATAGAATTATAGAGGGATGAGTTGATAACGACCCGCAGCATTTTTATGGAATACCTTAGAAAGCAAAATAAAGAGGGGAACCGAGAGGTGGCACCACTAACAGGAATAACAAACACTGAAAAGTGGTTCAATCACACAAATGGAATAACACGTTCTTCAAGCGTCTTATTTCTAAAGCAAAATTTTTTTTAACTATAATGCAGAAAAAAATACAATAAAGTGAAGCTAAATATAAAAAAGAGAAATAATAAGACTCTAAACTAACCTTACCGGAGTTGGACTGTAAAACAGACACTGATGCTCCGATAGGAAAACTCCTGAGCTGAGACTGGAAGCAGTGAAAGTCCACAAAAATCCAGATTTATTTGTTTTATATCTCTCTCACGCCGGGATTGGGCCTAAGTGGGAACCTCCCACTTAAAACTGAGTATGTGTGGATCCTCCAGACCGACGTCAGACAGAGACAGTGGCACTAGAAACCTCCTGTGTCTGATTATAGAATAAAAGTCAACACCCTGTAATCTTTCATATAGGATCAGAGAAGAATTCCTGCGTTTGCTGTCCAATAAGATCCAGTGACAGATTATTATTCTACAGCACTAAGAATCAATTTGATTAATATAGCGCCAATTCACAAGAATTGATACAACTACTGCTACTATTACTAATAATATTAATCATTATGATGATGATGATAACAATAATGGTGATAAAAATGGCTCGTGGTGAATGCCACCAGCCTCCTTCCCTGTGCAGCTGCTGGGAAGGAATCTGGTGGCACTGAGTCCAGTTGAGTTCTGTGGGCGGCTGGACCCGTCCACATACATGTAAATCTTTCATGAATCCTCATGTTGGCTTTGACGACGAGATTTGGCGCTCCGTTGCTTTTACTTGTAATCATAATGATCCTCAATTTGTCAAAACACAACACAGCAACAACTCAAAATGCAAAATCCCCCTCAGGCAGTCTCCATATGAAGGTTAGGACCCGCTCATATGGAGATAAAAAAAAAAGCCTTTTTCTAAACAAACCTTTTTTACTTTCAGCTGAAAGCACACATAAAAAAACATAGTAGAATATTTAATTCCATTTATTCAAAGAGATACCCGTAAATACCCCCTAAAACTTACAGTCTGGATCTTCAATCTTGTGCATCGATCAGAATTGTGTGGCTTACAAACTGCAGCTGCAGCACAAACTTTATAGTTTATGATATTATGAGACTTTTGTAATTCCAGGGATGAGACAAACTTATAGATTCAATTTTCTTCTTTTTTTTTTAAAGAATCCGTTTTTGAATAATCTGTTTTAATAAATAAAACACAAATACTTGCTGCAGGGGTATTACTGCCATCTAGCGGACAGAAGGAGATTGCAGCCTTCAAGAAAGTGACCCAGCAGAACTCGGATCACTGCGCTTCAAAAAGTAGTTCTTCTGCAAAATCGCTTCATCAACCCGTTATTAACAGCTTTATTCTAGTAATTCTGAATACATCCACCTCACAAATAATGATGGCTAAACGAGATGAGTGTAAAAATACTGCAAGCGAATTAATGTTCTCAGTCAAGTGGACTATTACTAATCCACATTTGGACTGCGCTTCAAACTTTTGTCAAGCGTGGCTATTTCCATTATTAAATTCAATATAAAACATGTATTCTTAACATGCAACAAAGTTCAAAATCAATCTTTATACCACATTGTCGTCATAGCCGTAGCTAATAGTTAAGATCAATAAGTTAACTTGTTTCATAATTGGCCTATGTTAAATACTAATTTAATGCAAAGTTTAACAGATCATCTGCGCTATAAATTATAATAAATGAGGTGTGTGGCTTTATAATTCCAAAGTAAGTCATGCAGTATAAAATTCCTCCCAGGACACATTACACAGAGAAAGACGATGTTCAGAATCTGTCTGACAAGCAAACATTTACTTACATCGCACCGGGAACATTAAGGAGTGGTACATGCCTGCTATGCGGATATGTGCACCTGTCAATCAACTCTGGCTGAGGACATGTAAAGACCTAGGCTTTCCCCCGGGGCTGGGGTGGGGTTCGGGTTGTTCATGCTCAGGGGGGGGGCACTGGGCCCCTCTCTGCCTATCGTTGGGGGTCGGCGTGGCTTTGGGTTGACCCCTTCGTTGAATACACATCCAGTGACAAACTTTTTCACTCACACACACTTTCTATTTCTTCTCACCTACTTTCTTTCATCGCCTCATTTACTAATGACGCATAATAATAAGAAATAAAATACAGTTCAAGCGACTGGAATAAAATAAAATGAAATAAGATGCACTTACAGACTTATGACAAGAAAATACTTTTCCTTACTAGTTCTTTAATTTGTTGCCCTCAATATTAGATTTATCGGTGAAATGTTATTTTTAAACACGTGAACCATTTGATACCAAAATTTCCGGTTGAACGAGCGGCCGGGTTACAGGTGGAACAACAGCAGCACCTGGATTGGCAAAAACATTCATGAACAGAGAACTACTGTAGGGGGGGGGTTAGATCCCGAGTATCCTTAATAAATCCTTTTAACTCTTGTTTTCCATCTCAACACAACGCCCATGAATTGACCCATTAGGAAACCCTAATAGAAGGAGGCCCGTTCATATACCACAGCATCATGAATGACAGCATGAGAAGTGTTGGAGAATCTTAACATCCCAATGCAGCTAACATCCTGATGACCTCCTGACTTTGTTAGTTATGGTTAAACTGCTGGCTCATTGATTAAAATGAGAAGACGCCCGGTAACCGTAATCCTACAGGTGATTACATGTTGGTGACATTACGTGCTTCACAGCATTACAAATAAATAAAGTATAATAATTAGTGGTTTGGAGTTGTGATGTCACCATGCGGCTATCGCTGCCTTCCTTCCTTTGATTCGTCTGATGTTCCGTTGGGGGTGGAGCTGGGGTCTCGGTTTCACGAGTTCCTTTGTCATCCATGTGGGTTGAACCCAAAGCAACTGGACTTCTGTTTTGGCCTGCTGACGTTTCACCTCTCATCCAATGATTTCAGCCCGATTCACACCTGCGAATGAGCCTCAGGATAGCCGGGCCGTCTGGGACCGTGTATGTTTTTGGTTTTTTACGTTTCTCTTTTCAGAAAAGAAAGGAAACAAGTTTTTTTTTGTTTGTTTTTTGTCAAATTGATTCCTGTATCTCAAAACCAAAAATGAAATTACCAGATGGTTTTTCAATACTCGTTTCTGAAATGAAATACCAAAACATACAAGGACCCGTCTGACGATACAAAAACGAACAAGTCATAACTAGTCATAAAGGACTAATAATAAAGTTTCACAGCTGTCAGAGCAGTACATGCTATAAAGTTAACACTCTTTACAGTCACACGTATCTTGTTACCTCCATGTTTCTCTGCAGAGTAGACCAGACATAATGTCCACGGCGTTCTAGACGCCTACAGGTCCAGATACACCGGCAATTTAAATAAAAGTTTCAGCACACGGGATGGAGAAAAATAATCACGACAGCTCGTTTCTGTCTTATAAGCATGTTCCTAACAAACCAACTTTATTTCCGCCTAAGAGCTTTCAAATAAAACTTTATTGACAATTGCAAACAGCATCAAGGGGTTGCAGAAGCCGGATTAACTTTGTACAGAGCTTCCGCCCACGTTTGATTCGTACAGTGTGAGTTGAAATGAAATGTCCACGACTCACCTGTCGTACCTTGTAAGCCCAGCTTTAGCCCCATCCATCCCCATCCACTAACATGAGACCCTAGCAGACAATCAAGACCCCTCTGTCCCTAACACTGCTGACGACTCAGACCCATCCTCATTAGTTATGCATCCCTAACCTCCAACTGCTCTATGTACCATCACCTACTGGAGGTTTAAGATCTCTGACTCCCCAGCAGCCAGTCAGAGATGAAGAAAGCCTCTTGGTTGAGAGGTGAAACGACTTCAAGCCAAAGCAGAAGTCCAGTTGCTTTGGATTCTACCCAAATGGATTACCACGACCTGGATGAATGAGAATCTACTCAAACAAGGGTTTCTTTGATACCTTGGATGTTCTTATGAGGGTGTAGCTGGGGGCCAAGTGGGCTGAACAGAGATGCTGAATTGGAAGACGCAGGAGACGACCGGCTACAGAGTATTTGAGGGATACTCAGAGTTTGTTGCAGTTGGGGCTAGATTTAGAGGTTGGCTATAACTCAGACATTAATGGAAGAAACTGCATGAATCTTTCCCAAACAGAGGGTACTGTAGTGCCTCGGTGGAGGTTTGCGCTCTTTCATGGCTTTTTTAAGTCTTTTTTGCAGAATCAAGATGGTCAGTCAATAGAAGCACATGCAAAACTACAAACAAAATTGCCACCAGGAAATGGAAATGGCTGCTGTGGCCGCATGGAATGGCAACCTTTATGACATCATCATGATGTCATAAAGGTTGGCAGATTGATTCAACTAAAGAGACATGGACTACCGGTAAAGCTCAGAGAAGAGGAACGCGTGAGAAAACCTCTGGTAGAAGCTCTCGCTTCAAACATGGCCGTCTCAGTGGATGGAGACGTGATTCTGGACCAAGACTCGTGTGATGCAGTCATCATAGTGGATGAAGAGTCGTTTCCCATTAACAAGCTCCACCTCTCTACCTGCTCCCCGTACTTCAGGTGAGTTGGTGATGGATTAATATTAGAGAAGGTCATTCGTGTGAATGTTGATGCTGAACACCAAACTAAAAACCCTCTTCAGTTATGTGGGTTTTAAACCCACATCTTCAGGGGGAAGTCTGTTTGGAAAAGAGAAACTTCACGTTTTTGATTTAAACGTAATAGTTTTAGGACCGTGCAACGAAAAAAAAATTAGAGGAGGAAGATCTGTTATTCTGTATTTGTATTTGTAACTATTCTACCGAGTCTGGTGACGGTCCGCCTACCTGTTGCTGCAGGTGTACCATCACCCGGAGACTTCTGTATCTGTTTGTTTCATCGTTTATGTCCGTTTCTGTTTGTTCATC
>VRLP01005578.1:0-35634 GCA_009660295.1 Lophius piscatorius | reverse complement strand
TATATGTATATATATATATATGTATATATATATATATATATATGTATATATATATATGTATATATATATATATATGTATATATATATATGTATATATATATATGTATATATATATATGTATATATATATATGTATATATATATGTATATATATATATGTATATATATATATGTATATATATATATGTATATATGTATATATATGTATATATATATATGTGTATGTATATGTATGTGTATATGTGTATATATATGTGTATATATATATATATATATATATATATATGTATATACATATATATATGTATGTACATATATATATATATATATATGTATGTACATATATATATATATGTATATACATATATATATGTATGTACATATATATGCGTTTGATTTTGTTGACCATTGAATTCACTTGCAAAGAATTGAATGTTTAAGTGGCATCAAAGGCATGAAGTTATTTAAGTGAAGGGTGGGTCAGATCTTCTACTGGCGTTCTAGAAGATCTGAAAGAGGACATGAATCATTAAGCTCCTCAAGGGACGTGAGGAGAAGCCGACTGGAGGTGGAGAGAACCAGAAAGTAAGACGAGAGAGAACCAGCGTGGGGGAAACACTAGTGAAGTTTGTGTAGAGAGCGTCAGAGCTTATGATGAGGTGTCCCAGCTCAAGCTCCTCCCTCTGAGGACCCACAGTAACTCCTGAGCTGCAGTAAACACCTGCTCAGATGTGGATCACAAGCTCTAAGGTGTAATTTAGCCTGAGTTTTAATGTTTGGGTGAACTGTTCCTTTAATTGATCATGTGCATTTTCTCCGACACACTTCCCTGCCTTAAATGAAAATGATGCAATTCACTGAATCTGTGTCGTCCAACGATGGCGAGGAAGAGTCGCCCTCGGGCTCCAGGTTTACCGCCCAGCACCTCATCTTCAAAGGGTCTTCCACCAATAATTATGCCTGCAGAAAAATTTACCTATCAAGTATTTGATCCATCATTTGGTCTAGAACCGGTCTGAGGTGAAAAAAAGAGGTCCGTCAAACAAACCTGAGGTAAAAAATCTGAGCGGTGTATTCATTTAAAATAAATTATGTCATTTAAAATAGGTATTTAATGAAAGCTGACTCCAAACATTCAGACTTTTAAAGATTTAAGTCCCCTCCTATGGGGTCTCAGAATCCTCCTTTTAGATTAATGCTTGAGGCGGCAGATAACATTTACAAAAATGTCTTTTATGACAATTCATAGCCCAAACATTTCATCAACTCATAAACAAAATAATCAGCATATACGGTGGAATTGCCCTTTAACTCCAGTCACTGTGATTCACACCACTAATCCCCGTACTCCCTGCCTGCACTTGCTGCACCTGTGTTTCCTCCCTGCCATGGGCGCGGAGCAAAGCCACATATTTGTATGAAACAAAGGTTGAAAAGTATCTTCTTGTTAATTTTATTCTGACTATGAAGAAGTTTTATTTTTTAACCCAGAGTGTTAAATCTGTTTGTAAATAATCTACCAAATAAATATCTTTAAAAAAAATATTTAAGAAGAGAGGAGAGGTCAGGCCGTAGAGAGCCAGATGAAATCAGCTGCATGCGGGTCTCACCACGATGTGTTCGAGGGTCGTGGGACGTTGGGGTTTTGGTTGAGTATCAGGCAGCATTTGTTGTTCAGCTTCAAACCTGGAGTCAGATTTCTACATTATTCTCATCATCAAGATGAAAACCCCTGTGTTCTCTCTGGTCGAGGGGCGGGGCCAGTGACTGCCCAAACATGATTGGCAGAAGGGAAATGTTATAAAGAAATTCTGTGTTCAATATTAAATTATATATTTATTTAGACGCCACAGAAACGGTCTGAACCAAATCCTGAAACGACTTGTTTATCAGTGCCTGATTCCACGACAGCGTGTTCCCTCACAGAGGTTCACCTGCAGAAACCACTGAACATGCTGCCTTTGGATTCCAGGCCAGTAGGTGGCGCTGTAACTTCAACATCTGCCTTGATTTGGCTGTATAGATCGCAGTGAGGTCACCGGTAATTTGACAGTTTACATGGAGATGGAAATAACTGCATTTTCTAAAGGTCTCGTTTTCAGCCCCCCAAAGTGCTGAACCTCAGAACTAGATGCAGATTCTTGTAGCCCCTCCCACAGAGTGCTGGGATGTGTGACCCTGGGGAGGACTTTGTGCTGCTGAGAAAAAACCCAAACGTTTCAATGTTATTTCATATATTATGCTTTATAACGTCTTTTTATAAAAAATGTTTTTATTGTTTCTGAAATTAAAACTAATCGAGTTAAAAAGAAGCAGGAGATTAAATGTGCATTCAAAACTTTTGTTTTTGGAATCTGACTTCAGGTTTTTCTGTTTTCATCCGTGTTTGAGACAAACTCGGGTGTTTTGTGTTTGTATCAGAACATTAGATGCAGTTTCTGTGGAGGTGTGTGAAGTCGCTGAGTCTCCAGGTGTTTGATGTTTGTAGGATGAGTTCAATTCATCATGTGTCTGGAAGCCTTCAGGCTGAGGAGCAGCAGGTGGGCGTCGGCATGCGTGTCCTCGCCGGGCGTCTCTGCGTACACCAGTACAAGTCTTTAGGTGGCATGTTTCGGCAGAGGCGGGTCGTGTCGGCGCTGGGAGCCGACAAGACGCCGGTCCGGATTAAAAGAAAACAGGTTCCAGGAACCAGGATTTAAATGACGGGGGCAAGGGAGTGGTTTCATTCAGCCGATGCTGCTGGAGGAAGACGTTACTGCAGTTTTAAGTTAAAAGAAGAGGCTTGTTGGTATTAAGTGATGTCGGTGGTGTTGAGATGTATTTCAGCGTCAGGTCAAGAAGTTTTTGATTTGGTCCAGTTGAAAACGCTGCAAAATTGTGTCAGGAGTCTCTATCCGTATTTATTTAGTCCTAAAATCTTATATTTAAAAAAGCGACCTGCAAGCTTCTCAAAACAAAACAAAAGAAGGATTCATAAATGTATTCATGTTTTCATGGTAGGAACTCAGGGAGTCCAACTCCATTTAGCCTGTTAAACCACACTGATCAGAGCTGGACCTCAGCCGGTCCTAAACTAAACTGATAGAATCTGGTCTAAAACTGATAGAATCTGTTCTAAAGTGATACAATCTGGTCTAAACAGGATACAGTCTGATTTAAAATTAATTAAATCTGGTCTAAACTAGATTTCTTTCCAGCTTTGTCAAAATCATGTTTCGGCGGTTCACATGGTTCCATGTTTAGAGTGGAATCAGAACAATGACTGACGGATCAAATCAGCTTGAGAGAAATTAAAACTTTTTTTTTTGTCGTTTCTTTTCAACTGTTAACATTCTTTTAAGGGATTTTGTTTGCTTTAAAATGGGCAGATTTCACCTTGAAAGCATTTTTTTCCCTGTATTTCGGTCTGTTATTCAGCCAACTGATGTCAAAGAGTGCGTGTGTGTGTGCGCGCGAACGAACGAGAGTAAGAGTTAAGATGCAGTTCCAGTCTCTGCCAGCAGGCTGTTGACCAGCGTGTGAGTGTGTGGGATCAGTTCAAGGCCATATCTCTCGTTTTTAATACTTTTTATTGATGTAATGATGTTTATTGTTGTCATATTATTAATGTTATTGTTTGTTATTTTTTGAAGATAAACCGAGTGTCTGTTTGCTTGGATGAATTTGTTTTAATGAGAGATTTTTATTTGTGGTAAATGAGCAGGGAACGTGGAGCGTGCTGTAAATATCGTTGAGATGCTTCTGGAGCAACAGCAGAGATTTTTAAGGTGTCCTGCCACATTATTTTACAGAAAATAAATAAACTTATAAAAACAGCTGCTTCCTGTATGTTTTTACTTGAATATCATCATCATCAGTGAAACAGTTCAGGTTCACACTGTGAGAGAAGATAATGAATCTCCATCACTTTCCATCAGACAAGCAGTTTAAATTTAGTTTTTTTACTGGATCGTAAATCTGAATAATCCAAAAGTTATGATACTAAATATTGTAATTTTCTTTGATATGATATCTATATAAGGCATCGCCTTTAGCCTCGGAAATAAAAATGTTCCTAAGTTCAACTAGACTGAAAACAAAGTTAAAGATGAATCACAATATTTTGCCCTTTTCAAGATTAGTACAACAAACTTCAAAATAACTAAACTCTCAAATGTTGCAATAAAAAGTTGAGTTTTTGTCCAGTTCCTGTATATTTTTGTATATTTGTTCTTAAATTCACCTTTGAGTTTTTCTTCAATGCAACATTATAATAAAAAAGTGTATTTCAAAATTGTATCACATCTCAGCTTTTTTTCAAAATGTGGAAAGAGATCATTTGAACGAAACCTGAAAATACGTTTTTTAAAATTTAATGCAAAACTCTATATGATAATTTATCATGTGGACGACTTGTTTAGAATAATGAAGAAACCTCCCGTAACTATAGCAGTAAAATCATGTTCAAAATATGGACAAGGTTTTTTTTTTTGAATAAAAAAAATGAGTCTATTAAAATTAATACAAAACACATGCAATAACAAAATAAGTATTATAATTTTTTTCCTTTTTTATCAATCATTTTCAATAATAAACAGGCATTTGTCTTTTATTACTTTATTATTTACTTTTAATAATGCTGTAACTTCCAAACTGACTCTTAATCTGGTGGCGTTATGTCCGAGATAGATAGATAGATAGATGGATACTTTACGGATCAAATATCCAGTAGGTGATACAGTAATTTTATTTTTATACATTATCGCATTAAAATAAGTAAAAGTATAACTCTAGTTCTGAAATCAGGAACTTTCGGAATCTTACTCTTATTTCGGAGGTCCTCACCGGAAAACAAACTAGTAGCGGCTGCGAGCTTGATGAGCTGCAGCAGCTCATTTAGCAAACATGGACGTCACATGTGAGAGGATGACCTAAACATGATCTTTCCAGCTCTCGGTGGGAAACAGCATCAGCAACAACAAGGTAAAAGCGTCTTTATCTCAGGGTTACCAACTATAGTTCACGCCGTTGACTGACCCGTTGGGCGTGACGTAATATGCTAGCTGCTTTGCTCGTGAGGAAGCTAACAGATATTAAAAGGCAGGTCGATTTAACGAGATCCTCGGTGCGCCAATTATCGGACACGCCTCTCATTGACTCTTAACGCTGCAACGTCACAACAGCTACGTTTAATCCAATAACTTCGGCGTGCTTTTTTATTTCAATAAATATAAGGCGTGAATAAATAGCTGGTTGTGACTGGTCTGAGTTGAGAGGAAAAATTAACCATTCCGACCAATCTCAGCTTCTGAGTCCGACAATGGAACCATGCTAGTTTTATTTTCAGTTTCAGCGGCGGAGACTTACGTTTCACTCGGTAAACAGACTCGAGGCTAACTACGACACACTTCAATCTTGCTTCAACCCCGAGTGATTTAGAGGCAAGCGCGTGCTCCAAATGCGTGAATTGACCGGTGTCCGATAATGGAACCCATGTGAGGAGGGGGGGAACGCTGAGGTTTAAATGTCCCAGCAGCTGCAGCTCGGGCCTCCGGGATTCCCCGCAGCCTCTTACTGTTTCTCATCAACATCATCGATTTATGTAAATAGAAAAATCGAACATAACATTATAACCACTGTCAGGTGAATAACATTACTGATGTGGTTACCTTTCAGTAGGTGGGATACATCAGGCAGCAGGTGAACATTTTGTCCTGAAGTTTATGTTGGGATCCCTCAAAGTTCTAAACTCTCTGAGGACCTCAACACACCTTGTGAGAACTTCTAGTTTCATGTGTGAGGATTGTATCCAGGTGGCAGCACAAGGACTACTGGAAGACTTCCATATGGATACAGACAGAAGTATTTGTGGGACCACCAGGGTCATGGGTGCACAGGCTTATTAATGTGTTGGGGAAGAAAAGGTACCAGGATCTACTATGGGAAATAGACAAGCTGGGCGACGCAGTGTGATGCTTTGGACCATGTTCTGCTGGGAAACTAGGTCCTGGGTCCTACCATCCATATGGATGTTCCTCAGACATGTAGCTCCTACCTGAATGTTGCTGCAGAAAAAAGCCCTGCCCCCTTCATGGAGACTGTATCCCAGTTGGCAGTTGGCTCATCCCTTACTCAATGTTTGAGGAACACAAGGATCAGTTGTAGGTGTTGACTGGACCTCCAGATCTCAGTCCAGTCCAGCATCTCTGGGATGTTCTGGCCTACCAAATCTGATCCATGGAGGCTCCACTTCAGAATGTCCAGGACTTAAAGGATCTGCTGCTAACATCTTGGGACCAGATACCACAGCACTACTTCAGAGGTTCTGCTGGTGTTGGGTCAGAGCTGTATTAGGGGCAATAGGCAGACCTCAGCAATATTAGGCAGGTGGTTATGTTGTGTTATGGTTGATCAGTGTACATTGACCATGATAACATATTGTCCAAAAAATGAGGGGAACAATCTGTTCCCTTCATGTTTCTTCTCCAGTTGAATGGTAAACTGGAATGGGAATTATTATTATTATTATTATTATTATTATTATTAATAATAATTATATATGATTATTAATCATGTTATTCATAATAATATATAATATATGATTATAATTAATAATATAATAATAATAATAATATCATTATTATTAATGATAATGATAATAATAATATTGTTCTTATTATTATTATTAGCGCTAGTGAGACGAGTCATATCCTCTCTTGTTGGACCTCTAACGGTGAACTCTCCAGAACATGTCCCCATGTTGCTCCGCCTCCGCCGCTGGTGGGCTGGTTTTGTAAACTGGTTGGGTGTAGTCCTGATGCTGCTGAGCCTGTGGGCCGTCTAAAAATATAGCCCAGATACTTAAACGTCCTCCAGTCGTCTCTGCTCCTCCTCTTTCAGCTCCGTGTCCATCTGTGAGAGGCCTCCAGGATGAAAGTCTCTGTTCCCGACTCAGAAGTGTTCCTCAGGGACCAGCTAGAGCTACAGAAGCCCTCAGTGGGAGAACCAATCCAGGTTCACACAGTGAAGCAGTCCCGAATCAGTCAAAATCCGATTTTTGTCCAAATTTGGGTCCGTTGTCTCTGCAGCTAGTCTAAATGGAGAGTCCTCCTGGTCCCGTTCCACAGAAACTGTGTAGAATAACATGAACTTTGTGGTATTTCTATCAAATATGATGCTGTAGTTATCAAAGAGTTTTTGAGCAAATTCACTGATTGTCTAGTTTCATGGTGTTTCTGTAATATAATGATGTCAGAGCCTTTGATCTAAAAACATAAGCTGAGGGGAGAAATATTACTCACAAATAGTAACAGATCACTCCCACATAGTAACAGATCAATAGCACATAGTATCAAAATACTCCCACATAGTATCACACATAGTATCAGAATACTCAAACATAGTAACAGATCACTCACACGTAGTAACAGGTTACTCCCTCGTAGTAACAGGTTACTCCCACGTAGTAACAGGTTACTTCCACGTAGTAACAGGTTACTCCCACGTAGTAACAGGTTACTCCCACATAGTAACAGATCACTCACACATAGTAACAGATCACTCATACGTAGTAACAGATCACTCGCACGTAATAACAGGTTACTCACACGAAGTAACAGGTTACTCACACAAAGTAACAGGTTACTCACACAAAGTAACAGGTTACTCACACGAAGTAACAGGTTACTCACACATAGTAACAGATCACTCACACGTAGTAACAGATCACTCAAACGTAGTAACAGATCACTCACACGTAGTAACAGATTACTCACACGGGGTAACCGTTTTTTTTTTAAAATGCTAACTTGAATAATTTCTAACCGTGCCTCTTCAGTGAAATGCACCGGCGGAGGGATCCTCAGTGTTGGATGTTTGTTATTGGTACATGACTCTTCTTTAGTGCTGTAGTTTCCTCTTTCAGCTGCAGTTTCTGTCTTCGATCACTTGACTTTAGCAGCGGGTATGTCACACATAATGCTCTCACTAGGTGGGTTTACATGGACAGCGTAATTCCGATTAGATTCGGAAAAGACGTCTAATCGGAAAGAAAATGCTGCATGTAATTTCTGAATGGATAGAACCTTTCCGAATTACATTTCATTCCTTTGCAAGGAGGTCGTCAAAAGCCTTTCCGATAGCCAGTCGATGCATGTAAACTGTATCGGATAGATTTCTGTTTGAGTTGGATCTGCGCATGCCCAGGGTCTTGACGTAATGCTCCACAATTTTTTTAGCGCCGCAACTCATTTTAAATACAGCAACTTCAAAACAGTATTGGTCTTTATCGGAGAGTGATTTATTCATTGCTACTTTGAAAATTTTTACATATTTAGACGGTTAGATGGGCGAAAAGTCACTTCCTGTCCATGCCCTCTTTGTCGTATTCTTCTTCTGGGCGCTTGTTGGCGGTTGGCACCCAATTCACCGAAGCATTATCGCCACCTTACGATCGAGAGTGTGGATCTTCTGCGCATGTATGAAAACGTTTCTGTTTAGGTGAGTCGATGCAGGTAAACACCGGGTCGGAAAAGATCACAAGTCATGTAAAAAGACGACCGACATTGCAATTTGGAAAGGAGAAAAGTGTCCCGTCTAAACCCACCTACTGTAGCGAGATGATGTCAGACACTGGTGGTGGAGATGCGTATCAATCAATCAATCAATCTTTATTTATATAGCGCCAATTCACAACAACAGTTGTCTCAAGGTGCTTTCCAGAAAGAGCAGGTCTAGACCAAACTCTTTATATAATTATCTACAGGACCCAACAAATTCCTCCTTGAGCAAGCACTTGGCGACAATGGCGAGAAAAAACTGCCCTTTAACGGGCAGAAACCTCGAGCAGATCCAAGACTCGGGGTGGACGGCCTACTGCCATGACCGGTCGGGTTTGAAAAAAGAGAGAGTGAGAGCGAGAAAGAGTATGTGTTGCCGTGACACCAAGAGGACCCACAGTAGTGTTTCCCCTAGGTTTACAGCTTTTGTGGGGGTGGGGCAGACGAACACTGGCACAAACACCTTCAGGCGGTTGACCTTAGATATTTTCTGACGCACACTCTCTGTCCTCGCGGGTGTGTGTGTGTGTGTGGGGGGGAGATATAGAGAGCAGTGGAGAATTGTAAAAATGTGACCATGTAGAGACAGAAATGACATGCTATCGTGTAAATAACATAAAGCTATTTAGTTTGTTTAATAAAAGGACAAGGTGTAGACCTGTTCTATAGGAAAGATATCCTTAAGTGCCAAATCCTGTTGTGATCTGGCGCTGTATAGAAAGTTAATTTAACTGTATCTTCAAGGAGGGGGTGCTGTTCGGGCGCCAAGATGTTCAGGTGTTTTCTGGGAGTGAGGAGGATGAACAGGATTAGAAAGGAGCTCATCAGAGGGACAGCCCGGGTTAGACGTCTTGGAAACAAAGTCAGAGAGGATAGACGCATGGTTTGGACGCATGAAGAGGAGGGATAGTGGGTGTACTGGTAGAAGGATACTGGAGATGGAGCTGCAGGCAGGAGATGAAGGGGAGGAGCAAAGAGGATGTTTCTGGATGTGGTGAGAGAGTACATGCAGCTGGTGGACGTCTCATCACTGATGTCCGTCTCAGTCAGACACTAGGTGTTGGGTCTCAGGTTGGTGCTTCAGAGTGATGCAGGTGTTCAGTAGCAGAAACATTTTAGGGAAATACTGCAGCTTTAATTAGATCAACACGTCTCCATATTTCCTCTTTACCACGACCGCTCAAATATTTGAATGGAGAACTTCTGCTTCAGCCTAGGGTTCAATTCAAATCGCTTCATTTGTCCTGATGGTTTCGCTTCATTCGAAAGAATGACACAACATCTCTGAGTTTTTCTGCTGCTGGATTTGAAGAATGGTTTTAGACCGAATCCGTTCCCAGAACACGGAAAAAAACAGAACTTTTTTTCTTTGTTTTGAAATCAGAAAATTAAAATCAAACCAATGGTTTTAATTTTCTCACAAATAACAAAAATCTGGAGCGTAAAGTCAAATAGCCAAAAGACACGCGGCTCGAGGTTGAGTGTTTGAGGTGTGTGTGTTTGTGAGCGTTTAGGTGTGTGTTTGTGAGGGTGTAGGTGTGTGTGTTTGTGAGCATGTGTACTTGTCTGACTGTGTGTGTGAGTCTGTATGTGTGAGTGTTTTTGAGCATGTAGGTGTTTGCGAGTGTGTGTGTGTTTGCGGTTTCTGTTTGTGCACATGAGCCATGAAAAAGGGAAGCTGTTGAAAATCTGATGAAATCTGCCGTTTTAGCTAAAATCCCTCGAGTTATTTAAAAATTTCAGCAGATGACGCCCCGTTTTACCGGACAATAAGGGAACGTCGTTGTCGGCGGACGGTTATTACTGCGATAAATGAGTGAAGCTTAAAAGGAGGGTAGACCTAACTGAGGGAACCGACGGTGATATCCGGCTGTAAGCGGGATTTTGGTCACGCGTGTTGCGGCGTAACCAGGAAGTCATCGACGAACAGGAACCAGGCTGCCAAGCTTGTTCCTGTTTGCGGGCTGACCTTTGACCCCGTTGGTCTTGCACTTCCTCCTATCTGTCTTCTTTAGCGCATCTGTCTCACTTTCAGCCCCGTGAGAGGATCGTCTCCTCGCAGGATGAAATAACGGGAAGGGTCAGTAATCGCTCTCTGTCATTTGTTCCACCAGTAGTGCTTCATTTCAACACAAATAAGAAATTTTTTTCAGAGAGACTTTCAGTAAACGCCACAGTAGTGGCGTTTCAGTCACTGCAGTCGTCCATCCATCCATTAATTTGCTTCCTCTTATCCGGGTAGTGGTGGCAGCAGGTAAAGAAGGGTATTCCAGTCGTCGCTCTCTCCAGCAAGACTCTCCAGCTCATCCTGGAGGATCCTGAGGCGCACCCATGCCAGATGAGATATGTAGTCCCTCTACAGAGTTCTGAGTCTACCGAACCACCTCAAGGCTCCTTATCTCTGAGGCTCAGTCCAGCCCCCTAACATAGGAAGCTCATCTCTTGTATCCTTGACCTCATTCTTTGGGTCTCTGGCCCCAGAGCCCATGCTAGCTTTCCCATCACTCCTGAGGAAGAACACAAGAAGCTTTGCTTCACATGAGGTAACTATTCTTATCCAACAGGAAGAGGGTCAATCATCAGACCAGGCCTTAGATACCCCTTTTCCAGTGAGCTGATTCTAGGGCTAGTTCCGAACCAGAACCTGATTTGGCACCAGTTCTTTGCTTTTCAAGGTCCTAAACACAATCGTGGCTCTCAAAACTGGTGCCACACAAGCACCAACTCTTTGCTTGTCTAGATCCAAGGACTGATTACGTTATATGGTGACGTAATGGCGTGGCTCTGACTTGGCTCAAGGTGCAAGAGTTGAACCAACTAAGCACTGACACTAGCACCTGCACCGAACTAGCACCAGGTTATTTTTATTGGAAAAGGGGTAAGAGTCAGAGGTTCTGACTCTGATGCTGCAGTTACCATAAGAGCTGATCCAACCCTGTCAGTCAATGTGAGGGTGAGAGAGAAAACATGCTGATAGATCTGTGTTAATCAATATGTGATTAAACTGTGTGTGTGTGTGTGTTTGTGTGTGGATCTGTGTGTGCGTGCGAGTTTGTGTGTGGCTGTGTGTTTTTGTGTATGTTTCTTTCTGTGTCTGTGTATCTGTGTGCTGTGTCCTATGTGTGCGTGTTTGTGTTGTGTGGGTGTTTCTTTCTGTGTGTGTGTGCGCGTGTGTGTGTCCGTATGTGAGTGTCTGTGTGTGTTTGTGTCTTTGTTGTGTGGGTGTCTGTGTTTGTGTGTGTGGGTGTGTGCGTCTTTCTGTATGTGTTTGTGCGCACGTGTGCGTGTTATAGTCTTTGTGTGTTTGTTTCTGTGTTTGTGTGTGTATGTACACGTTTGTATGAGTGTGTGTGCGAGCAGTGTGTAATAAAAATAGGACGTGCTGCTGAGATGCAGAAAATAATTATATAACTATAAGTGTCCTCGCTCCCCCTCCCCCCTCTCTGCCTCCCTCTGTTGTTAATATATGCATGCACAGGAGGGGGTGGTGTGTGTGTGTGCGTGTGCGTGTGTGTGTGGGGTTGACTACACTCGAACTCTGACCTTTGTGAGAATAAATTCCATCTAATGTCTCCTTTGATCGGGGAGCATCATGGAACGTAATCAGTTCTAGTGATGTGGAAGGAGATGATTTTTATACTGTGAGTCTAAATTCTGTTTTACCTGTTGACTACGGTCTCTGAATTATTCCCGCCTCCATGACAAGTTTCTCCAGGACTTTGTAGACCCTCCAGCTCAGGGGTGAGCTTTTTTTTGGGGGGGTGGGGTCAAAGTAGATCCCAAAGCATTTAGGAGGAATGATGAACATTTGTATATTTAAATAGAAACAAACTTTCAGCCTCTCAGGATCATGTTCATGTTTGGCAAACCCAGGGGCTAGCTTTAGCTGTTAGCTATTACAGCTGTGTTGTTCGACTTTAGCCAACTTTAGCATTGATAGGAGAGATTAGCTAATGCTAAATATCATGAATGAAATAAACCAGTGTTAGCGTTGATGGTAAACATTCGCTAACTTTGACATTGATATCTGAGATTAGCTAACTTTAAAAATGATGAATGACATAAACCAGCGTTAGCGTTTATAATTAACATTCCCTAACTTTAGAATGGATAGCTGAGATTAGCTAAATTAATTTAAATCTTTTCAGGAAGTGCAGATATTTGTAAATATGCTGGATCCTGGTCATGGTACCTACTAACCCAGACTCTATATCTCTGCAGAAACGGGCAGACCGGCGGCATGACAGAGGAGAAATGTCCCCAGCTGGTGGACTACTTTGTAGTGGCAGGTCTTGACCCTCGGGGGCACTGGAGGTCCCTGGACGAGGACGGCAAGACCTCAACCAACTCCTCCTCGACTCCCTCCTCGTCCCCGTCTTTGTCCGGCCGATCCGTGGAATCCGTGACGGACCTGGCGGTGATTGCCCGTGGGCTTGGCGAGGAAGTGCCAGAGGGCTTCACCTGCATCGAGAAGTCGCTGGGCGGACATTCGGCCGAGCTGAGCGCTGGCCTCATCAACAACCCTCACCTGTACCTGTGCTACCGCCGGGGCCGGGACAAACCGCCTATACTGGACCTGGGGTGAGAATAATCTGGTCTTTTTCTATACTTTTTGGTTTTTGTATAGTTGATCTCGAACAGAAAAACAGAAAAAATCTTGTGCAAAGAAGCATTATCTCACTTAGTTGCACAGTCTAAGTTCTGGAAAACCTGCTAAAATCTGATGGCACATAATCAGTATCCTGCTAATTTTTTTTAAGTGCACAATGCTTCATTTTAATAACACATTGATTTACATGTTCAAACTACAACCGTTGAATGTGTCAAAGGTTGTAGTTTGAACAAGTAGCTCCTAGTGAACAGGTCCACTGTATCGCCAGCTGGTCCAAATGGAGCATTGTGTAGAATAACATGAACTTTGTGGTATTTCTATCAAATGTGATGCAGTAGTTATCAAAGATTTTCTGAACAAATTCACTGATTGTTTAGTTTCATGCTGTTTCTCTAATTTCATGATGTCAGAGCCTTTGATCTAAAAACATCTGCTGAGGAGAGAAATATTACTCACACATAGTAACAGATTACTCTCACATAGTAACAGACTGCTCACACATAGTAACAGACTATTCACACATAGTAACAGACTACTCACATACGGTAACAGATTACTCACATACTTATAGATTACTCACACAAAGTAACAGACTACTCACACATAGTAACAGACTACTCAAATATAGTAACAGAATACTCACATACGGTAACAGATTACTCACATACTTAGCGATTACTCACACATATTAACAAGATTACTCACACATAGTAACAAGATTACTCACACATAGTAACAAGATTACTCACACATAGTAACAAGATTATTCACACACAGTAACAAGACTACTCACGCATAGTAACGAGATTACTCACATATAGTAACAATATGATTCACACACATACTCAGATTCTTAGAGATTACTCACACATAGTAACGGGTTACTCACACATAGACACTGATTGATCAAACATAGTACCAGATTACTCACACATAGTAACAGAATACTCACACATAGTAACAGAATACTCACACATAGTAACAGATTACTCACACAGAGTAACAGATCAATCGCACATAGTAATGGGTTACGAACACATAGTAACAGGTTACTCACACATATTAACAGATTGCTCACACAAAGAAATGGCATAATGTCACTGACACTGAAAATAAATGATTTTAGAACACACGTGTCCATAGGCACTAAGGTGATGCAGAAACACCTGATAAATGTGAAGATAACGCTATTTGTGATTCAGTTGAAGCTTAACCCAAAATAACAGTTAAAGTTAAAAATGGCCTGTTAGCTTCTCTGGCAGTGGCTCTGATTCATCAAATGGTCAAAGTTCTCCCTGCGGTGCTTCTTCCTTCTCTTCCTCCTCTGCTCTGGGCGGCACTGATATGGATTAAACATTCGTCATAAATAATAATAATGAACACATGGCACTAGGTTGCCGTCTGAATTATTCTAAAGAGGCCCAGGGTGTTCAGTGCACGTGATGCACGGTAAACATAAGCTCATACAATGTTCAGGATAATGTAACGGCGCTACTGAGACTGTGCCCAAATCTGGACTTTAGAGAATGGACAGTCAGATCACCAGAGACAGGAGCTCTGGACCAATTACCTTTGCGCAAAAATGATCCTCTGCGACCAGCTAATGCAGCCTGTAACTGCTAAATGCTAGCAGCTGCTAATTGCTGTCCTGCTAACTGCTTCCTGCCAACTGCCAGTCTCCCACCAGCTGCCACAAGCTGCCACAAACTACTAACTGCTGTCCTCCTAACTGCTACTAAGTGCTAAGTGTTACTAGCTGCGAACAGCTACTAGTTGCCAACTGTTGTCCTGCTAACTGTTACTTGCTAATTGTTACTAGCTGCAAACTGCTTCTAGCTGCTAACAGCTACTCAGGGCCAACTACTAATGGCTGCTAAGTGTAACTAGCTGCCGCTGTTTCTAGGTGCTAAATGCTACTAGTCGCTAGCTGGGTCTCTGTGAAATAAACTGTGAGGTTTAGGCCTGCTCATTTTTAAGAGCGCTTTGAGATAACATTTGTTGTGATTAGTTGTTATATACTGTAAGTACAACTTATTTGATTTGATTTCGATTTGAACTGCTTCTAGTTGCAAACTGCTATTTTTACCGGTTCCTGTTGTGAAGCACATACATACTACATACTCAAAACTCTCCCACTACCAGACCAGCGAGGTCTCGGGTTGAACCGCCAGTATACTGTCCTTATTTTATCTTTTATCTAAACCAGGGGGAATCCTCATTCAGATAAAATGTTTTACATTTATTCTCCTTTATGCTTCTAACTTCAGTCCTGATTCCAAAATGACTCCACTTGATTACTCTTTGTATTTACACAGATTTTCTTTTTTCAATTGCAATTCCACAACATACATAAAAATTTGAACTTAGCCAAAATACTCGAAGATGGAACAATACTTTTATGATGTATTTCATGTTTGTTGAAATATGTGGTCAGATTTGTTTAAGTTGAGCACCCACTACCCGCCAAAAAACGTGGTTAGATGAAGAGAAATGTTGAAGATAATCTGATGTCTGCAGCAGATCCAGATGTTCAGAGGTTTCATGTGTGGCGCTGCAGGGTCCACTATGAGGGGAAGGAGCAGCTGAGGGAGGGATGGTACATCATCGAGACAACGCCCTACAGCCGCTCCGCCAGCCTGAGCTCGGGCGGGGGCCCCGCCGCTCACCGGGTGTTCCTGACGTATCGGCGGGCTCTGGACTCCCAGGGCCTCCACACGCTAGGCGTCACGGACATCGGTCTTCTGATGCCTAGCAAAGGAGAGGTCGCCCCGCACACGTTCTGCCGTGTCGACAAAAACCTCAACACCGGCATGGTGAGCGACTGTGAAATGTTAGCAGCCATAGCTGAGGCGGGGTCTGCGCCGAGGCCTGTTTGAGGGTCGTTTCTCCACCATCCTCTCCATCATCATGGTCTTAATACTGGTGGATAGTTAGTATGTGCAGTTATATCATTTGTATTGTGATATGGTGCAATATATATAAAATACTCACAAGCAACTGACTTCCACAATAAAAGTCTCACAGAAAAGTGAAGTACTAAATAGGAAATGAAAAATAAATACATTTAAAAAGATGGGAAAGAATCTGGAAATTAGTAAATATTACCTGTATCTATCATCAAAATATCAAAACAGTAGGTAAGCTATTTTTCACTGAAATGTTTATGAATACACTTTAAAAATTAAAAGAATTGAAATAAAAAAGAGGAAAAATCATTACATGGAATATATTTTATGATGAAAGTGTTTGACTCACAGTTCTGTTTTTATTTGTGTCTCCAGTGGGGTCCAGCTCTGTATGTGTGCTACAAGAGAGCCGTGGCCAAAGCCAACGCCCTGGTCTACCGGGCCAGTGAGTATGACCATCACAACGAGTACCAGAACCTCCAACACCAAACAGCATAACTGTTTTTTACAGAATTAAACATAAAGGGGGAGTATGATGTACAGCAAGCATTGATTTGTTCTAGAGATAGCTATTGAAGTTAGCATGCTAACCAGCTAGCCCTGAACTGGCATGTCTTATTAGATTTTATGCCTATAGCGTCGTTGTCCCAAGAAGCCAATCATCCGGCTTTCAACCTGTTTTTTTCTGCCTTTATTTTTAAAAAGTGCTCAATACTAGATTTTGATACAAAAATGATTTAAGACACAGCCGAAGGTTGTAGTTTTTGGATGTAGGTCCCTCTAGTGGACATAGGTTGTATATCAGTCAAAATCCCTGTGGGGTCAGTACCCCATTTTGATATAAGAGCTTTTTATCCAAAAGGAATTCGCTCAGGATAGAAATATTGGAATTTTTTGTGTTTTATCCACAGATTACTCACACATCGTAACAGATTACTCACATGTAGTAACCGATTCTCACATGTAGTAACAGATTACTCAAATGTATCTGATCTGTTACAACAGATTACTCCCATGTAGTAACAGATTACTCACATGTAGTAACAGATTACTCACTTGTAGTAACAGATTACTCACTTGTAGTAACAGATTACTCACTTGTAGTAACAGATTACTCACATGTAGTAACAGATTACTCCCATGTAGTAACAGACTACTCACATGTTGTTACAGATTATTCACAAGAAGTTAGAGTACTCATATGTAGTTACAGATTACTCACAAATAATAACAGATAACTCTCACGTAGTTACAGATTACTCACACGTAGTTACAGATTACTCACACGTAGTTAGAGTACTCACAAGTATAACAGATTACTCACACGTAGTTACAGATTACTCACAAATAATAACAGATTTCTCACAAATAATAACAGATAACTCACACGTAGTTACAGATTATTCACACGTAGTTACAGATTACTCACACGTAGTTACAGATTACTCACACGTAGTTACAGATTACTCACACGTAGTTACAGATTACTCACACGTAGTTACAGATTATTCACATGTAGTTAGAGTACTCACAAGTATAACAGATTACTCACACGTAGTTACAGATTACTCACACGTAGTTACAGATTATTCACATGTAGTTAGAGTACTCACAAGTATAACAGATTACTCACACATAGTTACAGATTACTCACATATAGTAATGGGTACCATGTTACTGACACTGAAAATAAATGATTTTAGGTTTTACCTGTTCATATCTGTCCTTTTTAAGGTGGGTCAGTGCTCCTTTGTCCCACCACTGTTTAGCATAAATGTAGTGGAGGTATAATGGGGAAGTCAGAGTTGTCCTCGGAGACGGCTGCGGACAATTTAACAGAGACAGAATGGAGAAAACCAACTACTAGTAGTTGCTAACTTGAAGTGTTATTGGCTCCCTGCAGGTCTGCTGAGCCGGTACCCAGATGAGGACCTGGAAGCCTTTCCTCTGCCGGACTCGGTGCCGGTCTTCTGTCTCCCCATGGGCGTCAGCGTGGAGAGCTGGCCTTTGAACACCAAGTACCAGCTTCCTGTCTTCTCCACCTTCGTGCTTACCTCCGCCTCTGGCGACAAGGTCTGCAGCAGACGCACACATTTATCGTAGTTTAGCTATATCACACTAACTCCATGTGTAGTTTGTCACTGAAATACATCAGTAACTATTAAAAAGAAAAGTGTTTTATCATCTTACTGATTCTGCACTGTGATACGCCCCCCTCTTTCTGTCTTCCCCAAGCTTTGAAGTCAGTAATTTTAACTCCTGGCAAATAATATATATATTTAATAAGCGGTTTCCTTTCCACACAAACAAGTTGACTGAATTGACCTTTAACGCTGTCAGTCTGAAAATATTTTCTGACAAAATTCGACTCAGGACTGCCTTTTGTTATCAGTTTAAAGATTTTATCAGAAAAATTTACAAAGTAACTAATATTCAGATTTTTAAGGTGTGAGCAAACTCTTAGCATGACTGCAGCAGGTGCTGCTAATGTTAGCATAACTGCAGCAGGTGCTGCTAATGTTAGCATAACAGCAGCAGGTGGTGCTAATGTTAGCATGACTGTAGCAGGTGCTGCTAATGTTAGCATGACCGCAGTAGGTGCTGATAATGTTATCATGACTGCAGCAGGTGGTGCTAATGTTGTTTCATCTGCAGCCAGTTGATGATAAGCACGTCTTTGGCCAGAGATATAACTGTTGCTAATGTGGCACGTCTTAAGCCATTACTACGGCTGATGTTAGCAAGTCTAAAGCCAGCGTTTGTGATAGAATTAGCAGAATTGCAACCCTCGTTGTCATTAACATTAGCACATCTGCAGCGCTCTTTCTAGCATTACCATGTTTTCATGCCAGAGTGGTTGGTATAACTAATGTAAGAGCGTAGCACGTCTTCAGCCAATACTGCAGCTAATGTTAGGAAATCTGCGGCAAGGATTACATTTTTTCTTCTTCAGCGTTTTTGCTAGCATTAGCATGTCTGCAGCTAGCACTCTTTCTAACGTTAGGAGCCAGTGCTGTTGTTGACATTAGCGCAAATGCAGCCATTGCTGTTGCTGATGTTAGCGCGCCTCCTGCCGGTGCTGCTGTTGACGTTAGCGCGTCTGCAGCCAGTGCTGTTGCTGACGTTAGTGCGCCTGCAGCCAGTGCTGTTGCTGATGTTAGTTCGCTGTAGCTAATGCTGTTGTTTATATTAGCATGCCTACTGCCAGTGCTGTTGATACTACTAAAGCTTATCCTTCCTGTATGTCGGCCGCAGGTTTATGGAGCAGCCATCCAGTTCTACGAGTCGTTCTCCATTGACCTGCTGTCGGAGCGTCAGAGCGTGAGGCTCGGGCTGCTCAGCGTGGTTGACCGGCGACCCATCACCAACCGCAGCCTGCAGGTGAAGAAGAGTATCTGTGTCCTCTCCCAGTGGCCCTTCTTCACCATCTTCCAGAAGTTCCTCACCTTCGTCTACAGATACTCCATCTCTGGGCCCCATGTCCTGCCGCTGGAGAAGTCAGTCCACCTCTGTTTCCAGTTCTTCTCCTCCTTTTTTGTTTTTACTTGAGTTCACCTCATTGAAGTATCCACTGATTGATTGTTTCTCTCTGCAGACACATCTCCAGCTTCATGCACAACGTTCCTTTTCCGTCTCCCCAGCGGCCTCGCATCCTCGTCCAGGTAAAGGTGACACGTGGCGTCCAAGTGGTTGTACAAGTGGTTCATGACAACATGCACCTGACGAAGAAAAAACTTAAAATCTTTAAATCTACTGTGAAATGTAGCCTGGTGGATCAAAAAAGAAGAGGACGGAGCCCTGAGGATCTCCACGGGGCACTCTGCTCTGTTTGAATGAGAAAAGATGCACATACAGAGACAGTTTTCGTCCTCACAAACAGAAAGAAATAATTTCATGTGGACTGGTTGGGCAAACTCCCATGCCCCCTCCAACACTAGGCTATAGAGCTGGTCCAGTGTTCCACGACCAAGACGAAAACCGCATTATTCCTCCTGAATCCGAGGTTCGACTATAGATCGGACTCTCCTCTACAGTACCTTGCGACCTCAGACTCACCTCCGAGTCATTCAGCTCTGGTTCCTCCCGGAAATATGTGTTGGTGGGATTGAGGAGATCCCCAAAGTATTCCTTCTACTGCCCGATAACTTTCTCAGCGGAGTTAAGAAAGTCCCCATCCACCCTGTAGACAGAGTGGACGAATTACTGCTTTACCCCCCCTGACACGCCGGACGGTTTGCCAGAATTTCTTCGGGTCCGACCGAAAGTCTTCTTCCATGGTCTCACCGAACTTCTCCCACGACCGGGTTTTTGCCTCCGTGACTGAACAAGGACCACTAAGTTTCCATGTTCCCCGCCACCCACAGAATGCGGTTGAAGCTCTGCCGGAGGTGTGGAGTTGAAGACCATCCTGACAGGGTCCTCGGCCAGACGTTCCCAGCAGACAGACCCTCACTATTCGTTTGGGCCTACTAGGTTTGTCCAGCTTCCTCCCCACCATCTGATCCAACTCACCACCAGGTAGGGATCAGTTGACAGCTCAGCTCCTCTCTTCACCCTAGTGTCCAAAACATGCGGCCGTAGATCAGCTGATACGACTAGAAAGTCGATCATCGATCAGTGAACTAGGGTATCCTGGTGCCAAGTGCACTGGTGGACACACTTATGTTTGAACATGATGTTCATTATGTACAAACTGACTAGCACAAAAGTCCAATAACTGAACACCACTAGGGTTCAGATTGGGCAGGCCGTTCCTCCCAATAACGCCACTCCAGGTATTGCGTCATTGCCCAAGTCTGCATTAAAGTCTCCCAGTAGGACCATGGAGTCCGTAGTTGCCCGTTACAAGGACTCCAGAAAGGATGGGTATTCTGAACTGATGTTTCAGTTCCAGCGTAGAAGAGGGCCGAGAGGGCGTGGTCCAGAACCAGTGCTGTGCGTGAACCAATGATAAATAACAATAAGAAGAAGAAAAACAACAAAATATGGACAATAATAACATTAATAACTAAAATGATACGAGCTATGGACAATAACAAGAACAATAATTAGAACCAACTTAAACAATAAGAATAAGAACCACGCTAACAACAGTAACAACAATAATAAGAATAGAATTAATGAGAACCTCTAAATAACCATTTAAAATAAAATCTATTGTTGTGAAATTCAGCCTCATGGATATTAAGAGAAGAGGGCCGAGGGTTGAACCCTGAGGAGCTCCAAACGCTTTTGTGACATCAGACTAATATTAGTCCTTTATCATCTCTGGCATCAAAGGTGGACCTTCAATCCACAGTTTTCATCGCTGGTTAAAGTTTCTGTTGGTACCACTCAGACATGGACCTCAGCCTCTGACTGGACCAACATTAAGATTTGAATCTCTGTTCTGACACGGCTCAGAGGAGTTCTGATACCTTAACCCTTCAACAGGATCTAGGCGCTGATCCAGCAGCAGCCTCGCCCGAGTAATCGTTCCCGATCAGAACCAGTCTGTTCATTGATCATTCCAAGTCAGCCAGTTCATTTCCTCTAATTTATACATCATGAATAAGAGGAGGAGGAGGAGGAAGAGGAGATTGATGGTGTGAATGTTAGTTTTTAATCTGAGAAGATCGGGATTAAATGAAACTTGATGCATTCAATTCTGAAGGTAATCTCTTGTAAATGTTCAGTTCGCCAGCATCAGCGGCTCGCCGTGAGACGGCGGGCACTCAGATAATAAACCAACAGCAGGCGGTGCTCTGCCGGACGCCACATTGCTTTGATGTGTGTTGGGATTAAACCTCCTGAATGATGTTTGTGTATTTTCTCATTTATCCTCCAGCTCTCTCCATACGACAACCTGCTGCTCTGCCAGCCCGTCTCCTCGCCACTTCCTCTAAGGTCAGTTCATGCCGCCACGGCAACGGCTACCGAGTACGAAGTTCGCTCAGCTGCCATGTTGGATTAAACGCTTTTATTAGTTTTATTTCACGCAGGAGGATTATGGCAACATCCTTAAATGTCAATCTTAAGACAGAATTCTGTTCTTTTACCCTGAAATCTGGTTTTAATCTCAGAATTATATCCTAATCCTGACTTTCATTTCTTTTCAGAATTCCGACTATAGTCTCGTAATCGGGTCAGAATTCTGACCTGTCTCTCAGAATTCCTCTATTCTTCTCAAAACTAAGTGAGAATCCCGACTTTGTTGTCATTATTCTGCTGAACTTCTGCTGTAGAACAGCAGAAGTTCTACAGCCAACTGACCAGGACGCAGATGTTCACTCAGTTCATCGAGGAGTGCTCCTTCGTCAAATTTTTGTGAGAAACACGACTTTATTGTCATAATTATACCTTTTTGTCAGAAACCTGACTTTCCCATCTCAAAATTTAATCTCAAAATTAAGTTAAAGTCCTAGCATTTGTCTTAGTTTCATTATTATTCCCAAAACTAAGTCAGAATCTTAGCATGAATTGTTTTGTCATTATTTTGACGTGATTCTTAGATGAAGGTCAGAATTTAGGAGACGTCAATCTTTAATTTCATAATTCTGTCAGAGGTGTGACATCTTTCCACATATTTTAACTTCATTCTCATAATTCTGACATAATGCTGACTTTTTTCCCCTCAGAATTCCAATTTAAATTTCAGAATTACTGGCTCCTTTGGATTACTGGATTATTGTAGGAGCAGCATGGAGTCATGTTCTGTATGTGTTTATAAACCGAGTCTCATTTCCTTCAGACGCTCAGCAGAACCAGAGATGGACTGACCCTCCAGAAATGTCTTGCGACTGACGATAATGATAATGGGTTTTGTTATTTAGGTTAACTTTCCCTATAAGGATGTCCTCAGTGTGTAGTTAAGTGTGACTGTGTGTGTGTGTGTGTGTGTGTGTGTGTGTGACAGCGGTGCCAGCTTCCTGAAGCTGCTGCAGAACCTGGGTCCAGAAAACGCCTGCACGCTGCTGATGGCCATCCTCACAGAACACAAACTGCTGCTGCACTCGCTCCGGCCCGACGTCCTCACCTCCGTCAGCGAGGCCCTCGTCTCGGTAAGCCCCTCCCCCTCAAACACACACACACCCTCACACACATGCACTAACGTGTGTGTGTTCCTCCAGATGAGCTTCCCGCTCCGCTGGCTCTGCCCCTACATCCCTCTGTGCCCGCTGCAGATGGCCGACGTCCTGCTGGCCCCAATGCCTTTCATCGTGGGTGTCCACTCAAGCTACTTCGATCTGTACGACCCCCCTGGTGATGTGGTGTGTGTGGACCTGGACACCAACACCATCTTCCAGTGAGTCCCATCGGTCAGCTAGTCCTCCTGCGGTTCGGACCAGGTCCCTTACTTTACACCAGACCACTGGATTGTCGGCAGAATGGCAGGCAAACTAGGTCACAGATTTTTCAAAATAAAAGCTACCGAATCCAAACGCAAGTTAGACACTATCGCTGCTCTGGACCTTTTAATTGAGGAAGTGTTAGCACGGCCCTCCTGATGAACTACTGTTGCATTGGTACCCGTGCTCAGTACGAAAGGACCCACTTCTGCTTGACCGAGGAACCAATGTTGTGAAGAAACAGATGATAGCCGCCCCCCTCCTGACTCACACTGCATGTGTGTGGAGAACCTGGTGCAGATGACCCGATTCTGCTGCAGGGTATCATAGGTAACAGCAGCATATAGAACCCTCACAACGTACATGATGACCATTCCACCCATCAGAACCTCCAAATCTGAGGCGGTGGTTCTCTGCCGGTAAACGGTGGAATGTCCCCTTCAGGTTGGAGGTGAGTTGCTGCCTCAAGTTGATGCAAAGTGTTGTAGTGTCTGGTTCTGTAGTTATGGGAAAATGGACCATGAAATGGACAGGAGGTATGGTGCAGCATCAGCAGTAATGAGGGTGTGGTACCAGTCCATTGTGGTGAAGATAGAGCTGAATCGTAAGGCAAAGCACTCAATTTACCAGTTCATCTAGGTTCCAGCCCTCACATCCCATCCTGAGATCTGGGTCGAGACCCAAAGAATGAGGTCAAAGATTCAAGTGATTGAAATGATATTCCTTCATTGGGGGCTGGTCTACCTTAAAGATAAGGGGAGGAGTTAAGAGTGGAGCTACTGCTCCTTTACGTCCTAAGGAACCGGCTGACGAGGTTCATCATCTGATCAGGATCCTCCAGGACGCCTCCTTCTTGAGGTTCTCCAGGAACGACCAGCAGGGAGTAGACTCAGAGCTCTCTGGAGGGACAATATATCTCATCTGGTCTGGGACCGTATCGGGATCCTCCAGGTGGGGCTGTAGAGGGTTGCTGTGGAGAGGGACATCTGGATGAGTATTAACAAACTCATATCTACGGGCGATTTGAAGTCCTCAGTTTGTTTGTTTTTGGACCAGGGGGAGGATGCCGGAGCACCTGAAAGCAGAATTTGGTGGTCCACTGGTGGATTTATAAATAAAATGTATTATTATTATTAATAAACCAGAACCTTCACGCTGATTGGCAACAGTGAGCCCAACTGTACCTTCAAATCAAGCTAACTCTGAGATGATGCCTTTCCTAAAGATGTTGACAGAACCAGACACAAAAGATTCCTGTATCGTCGGCCCGAGACCCAAACCCCCACAGAACTCAATTAATTTGGTTTGAATTTATCTTCTACACAAACAAACTGTTTGACACCTGAAGGTTCTAACTGTTGCCGTCCCTCCTCCTTGTCTCAGGTCGGAGGACAAGAAGCCGCTGTCATGGCGATCGTTACCCAGGAAGCAGGGCAAAACTCTGTTCAACAACCTCACCAACCTCCACAAGACCCTAGAGAAGAGTGAGTGACAGCCCAGATCAGCCAATCACGTGATGGGCCTTTCAAAAAAAATGTCAGACACTGACAGTCAAATATAACAGTTAGAGTTCAGTTAATCAAACTTTGCGACCGTCACACCTTTCAAACTATGTCAGGTGTTTGGAAGAAAAGAAGTTAATATATACATAAGTCTTAAACAAAAACATTAAGGGATAAGATAATGAATATTAAAGAAACTAAACTTTAAAATACATTAGCTCACTACTGTTGTTAAATGTGTTCTTATATTTATATTCTTATTGTGTTTTATTTTGGAGCAATCTCTGGCACAAGAGTTCTCTCTATCTGGATCAATACTTTTATCTTTTCCCCTCTGTTCCCCCGCTGCAGTTTGCTCTCCCGGGCAGGAGGAGGCGACGCTGGACTTCCTGTTGACCGACTACGATCAGATCTACCGGAGCCAGAAGCAGCTGGAGCTGGAGATCCAGGAGGCGTTCCTCCGCTTCATGAGCTGCCTGCTTCGAGGATACCGGACCTTCCTGCTGCCCATCACCCAGGCACCGTCGGACACCACGAGGGACTGCAGCTCCCTGTTCAACCTCCAGGGTGAGCAAAAGCCAGAACCAGGCTAGAATTTAACCATCATCTTCTTCTCCTCTGGATGAGGAGTAGAAGGATCTACTGGTTGTTGATAATGATCTCCAACTGAACCACATCCTCCTCCTCAGGTCATTTGGTCTCAACTCATTTTCCTCTGCAATTTCCTCTTCCCGCAGGTTTCCTGAAGTCCCGGGATCGGACGCAGCAGAAGTTCTACAGCCAACTGACCAGGACGCAGATGTTCACTCAGTTCATCGAGGAGTGCTCCTTCGTCAGCGACCGCCACGCCTGCCTCGAGTTCTTCGACGAGTGCGTCCAGAAGGTCAGAACCCCGACTTAGGAGCTCGCAGTTGAAGCACCAGCAGGAAATGATGGGTTTGGTTCCTTAACCACAAGACAGTGCTTGAGCTACATCATCTCGGTGAAATTTGAAGGCCGTGGTTGAAACTCCTGGGGAAACTGGTTTGAGTGTCACTATCTCCTCCAGCTACCGTTCCCAATGTTTAGAATTGGAAATTATTGAATTTCTCTATTTTGAGATGAGTCCAGTCCATCAAGTCAAATTCCAGAAATGACAGTCAGATGGCGCTATCACTGTAACTGACTATTCTCAGATAGACGTCTTCAGGGCGGGACTCTGATCCAGATCATACGGATCGGACCATGAAAAGTGACGTTACTAGCACAAGTGTGTCATGGTGAGGTATCATGGCGAGGGGCCATGGTTACGCCTTTCAGTTTATGGAACTCAACTTAACTTTCAGTTTATGGAAAAACTCAAGCTTTTTATAAATGTCTGTTTTAATCTAATAATTGTTAAAATTTGACTTATTCATCCAAAATCACTGTTGTTGTTGTTAGCACCAGGCCCATTTGTGGTGAGAGTGACGCTTGTCTAACTTGTCTTAACATGTCAGTCACCCAATTTAAAGTCGATTGGGTCAAAACTCTTGGCCGAGTTCATTTAAGTACAACACCTGGAAACGGCGAAAAACACCTGAAAAAACTTACATTTAAGTCAGAATTCCTGTCCAGTTTACGTATTAGCATCAATAGACTTTTTTGGATCCTGATATTATAAATGTGTTCTACATTTCATACATCTAGGGGAAAATATGTCCAATGCAGGGGCTCGTTTTTAAATTTCTAAAGGGTGCTGTGGAGCCAGTTTGCCACACACTTTGCCACTTTTTCAATATTATCATACATTTTCTCATGATTAAAATAATCAGGAATATTTAGACTGTGTTTAGGTTTATAAATTGGGAGATTTAAAAAAAAAAAAGTGCACAAGGAATTAATTTCAATTCCATGTTTCCCACAAATGTTAAAAATCCTTGTCACCTGTAGCAGTAGCATCCTCGTCAGTGGGCTGGCCAACTTTTCAGAGTTTCTAACTGCTAAGCTAACAAGCTAGCTGCTAAAGTTAAAAAAATGAATTAAATTTGGACAAGGGATGAATAAATCTATATTTTTAGTTCTATTTGAAAGTAGTTCTCCATGAATCAGTCTCTCCTTCACTGCCAGCGCCTTAGGAAATGTGGAAATTAGATTTTTACTTTTATTGGAAAATTTGATTTGGATCCAAAATAAATCTCCAGACCCAGACCGGATCTACCCTAAGTAAAAGCATTTGTTGGTGGACGTCCAAATAGGCAATATGGTTGAAAGGAGGTTATTTTCGTTCTATGAGTTGAATCAATCTATTATCTTCTTTGTAACTTCCTGTTGCAGTTGGAGGTTGGGGGGAAACGTATCGTTTAGGTCCGGGGTTAAAACAATGTTGAATATGTCACCAGGTGGATGTGGAGAAGCCGGAGGAGGTGAGGCTCATCGATTTGGATGAGACTCACAGTGGGGAACACACAGTCTTCATCATGCCTCCTGAAGAACCACAGGAACCGGATGGGTCCGAGTGTCCCGCCCTCTACAGGTATCTAGACGCTATGTCTTATCAATATGGTTGGATTAATCTATGGTAATCACATTTTTCTTTTCCCCATGTGTCCAGTTATGAAACGTTCCCGACACTGAGACCCCAACTCTTTGACCGACCTCAGGACCAGATCCGAGTACCGGCTAAGGGCAGCGCCCCGAGTAGCCCTGCCCCCCGACGCACAAAACAGGTACAACAGAAAAAAGTTGTATTACATCAGTATCAGCTTCTCCAATAGGCCAACATGAGTGTTAGCTTCTACAATAGGTTAACATCAGGGTTACCTTCTCCAATAGGCCAACATGAGTGTTAGCTTCTCCAATAGGCTAATATCAATCTTAGCTTCTCCAACCGGGTAACTTCAGTGATAGCTTCTCCGACAGGCTAACATCAGTGATAGCTTCTACGACAACCTTTCATCAATGTTAGCTTCTTTAACAGGTTCAAATCAGGGTTAGTTTCTCCAACAGGCTAACATCAGTGTTAACCTCTCCAATAGGTTTACATCAGTCATAGCTTCTTTGACAGGCTAACATCAGTGTTAGCTTCTCAAACATCATTGATAGCTTTTCCCATTCCTCTCACAATACTGATGAAAATCTTACACTTCTCCAATCAGTGTTAGATTCTTCGACAGGCTAACATCAGTGTTAGCTTATCCATTCTTTTTTGATCCACAGTTCCATCCTCATTTCGACCCAGCTTTCCCTGAACTCCTCCAGTCTTTCTGTGAATCATTTAATTTTAATTAGTCGCTATAAATATTTCACAGCTCCTCCAATATTCAGAACTCACAGCCGGGCCTGAATGTGAGTGGGTTTGGATTGAGCATTTGAGAGAAGTCAACACTGTTATTTAAACCCCTTTAACACTGCAAGTCGTTTTTATGACGTCTACTCTGACTGATGATTCTCCTTTCATTCTCCTGCCAGGAGATCAAGCTGGCCCAGAAACGGGCTCAGAAGTACTCAGCAGTTCCGGACATGTGGTCCAAGTGTCTGCTTGGACACTCTTATGGCCTCTGGTTCATCTACTTGCCCACATTCGTCCGGGCAGAGAGCGCTAAGGTGCGGGTGCTCCACACGGCTTACGATGTCCTCAAACACATGGAGAACCGGAAGGTGGTAATGCCAGACGAGGTGAGACCTGAACCCCACCCAGAAGGTTCCAGTAAGGACGGGAATTTCATCTTTGAGTTAGCCAGTCGCTAATCACATGTCTCTAAGCGTCTCGGATATGTCAGCACCAGCGTTAGCTTCTACGTCATGCTTGCTATAGTGTTGGCTTCTCCGACATATTGGAATCAGTGTAAGCTTCCCCCACATGTTAGCATCAATCTTAGCTTCACCAAAACATTTTACCATCAGCGTTAGATTCTCCGACACGTTAGCATCTATTATAGCTTCTCAGACATGTTAGCATTTATTTTAGCTTCTCTGATATGTTAACATTTATTTTAGCTTCTCTGACATGTTAACATCAGTCTCGGCTTTTTCAACATGTTACCATTACTGTAAGCGACTTGACATCCGACTTGTTAGGGTTACTTTATGTTAGCTTAAAGTGAGTGGAGGCAGTGGACTCCAAAAGCAGTTAGATATTCCTTTGCTGTGGATTTTGTGTGTTTTGTGTGTTTTTAATGTGTGTGCTGTTATGTGGTTTAATGTGTGTGTTGTTGTTTGTTCCAGGTGTGTTACAGGATACTAATGCAGCTGTGCGGTCAGTACGGAGAACCGGTACTCGCCGTCAGAGTCCTGCTGGAAATGAAGAAGGCCGGGATCACACCAAACACCATCACATATGGATACTACAACAAGGTTAAACCTAGGGCTGAAACTAACGACTATTTCGATAGCCGATTAATCGTTTCAATAATTGACTGATTAATCGGATAATTTTTTTATCCTTCTTAAATAAAGGTTAAGTACAATTTAAAAATAAATACACAATTACTAAAATGCTCAAATTTTGGTAACAGCTCTTTCATCTAGCTTTAGGTTGTTTTAGGCATATGCAAAGTAACAATGATAAAATATAGATTAATTATTCGGCCCAAAATGTCTTTTAATAACCTTTACAGCTTTTATAACAGTCTATTAGACCAAACAGGCTGCTATACCACAGTGCATTTGCTGAACTGTAATGTAGTCATTTCATGCTGCACACATCATTGCTGATAGGAAAACTAAATAAAATGTATAAATAAATAATATTAAAAAATATGTATAAAAAATACAGCAGTATTTCTGGAATGAAAACAAACATCCATGTAAATTTAGGAATGTAAACAAGGGTAGAAAAGAAAATAGTCAGGGCTTTGTGCATTCCGTCGTCAACAACTACATTAGGATTAATAATTTGCAAGTTGGATGCAGCCCACATTTGACATACACACAGGCCGAGACGCATACACTCAACATGCAGCAACACACTTTCAGTATTAATGTGAAACCTCTCCATGAGCGACACAACGTGTCTGATTTTAACGTAGTGGCCTATTATAGCGTAAAACATTATTGTGATTTAATCATTTATTTGGTACTCACGTCGTTAACAATCCACTACATTTCAAACGGTACGTTAAACCCAACAGAAGTTTTCAGTACACGGCCTTTAACATGGAACTAGCTGGGTAGCTAACTAGCTTAGACAGACAAGTCTTCATCGTCTGCAGAGCCAACGTTCCTCTAATGTATACTTTTTTCTTATTCCGCGGGGTCGGAGGCAGTGCCCGATGAAGTCATTGACTAATCGACTATAAAATTCATCGACAACCAATTTCATAATTGATTATTCATTGCCCTGGTACACACAGACAGACAAACACTTTGCCCACTTATCGGTTGTGGTCAAAACGTGTCTTAATGGGTTCTGGTTGCGGCCACACCCCTAGAACATGCTGGATCTCTCACAGATCTCCTATCCACAATGATGTTGATTTATTATTTATTATTTGTTAATCAACCTGATGTTTTTATCTTTGCATCCTGCGCTGCAGTCACACAGATCAATAAACATGTTGATGTTTGTGGTTGAACTGATGTACTCAGGCGGTGCTGGAGAGCAAGTGGCCGTCTAGCAGTCAGGGCGGACGCCTCCGCTGGGCCAAGCTGAGAAACGTCCTGCTGGCCGTGGCCCAGTTCAGACAGCCAATCAAATGGCGGCAGAAGAGCGACTCGCTGGGGTCACGGGCAGGTCAGTGACATCAGTGACGGTGAACACCAGTCATGTCGTTGCTCAGATATTTACAGTTATTCTGAAAATGTTTGTTTGTTTGTTGAAAGAGGCGATAGTGGACTCCGACCAGAGGCTCCACCCCCACTCCAATTTGTTTCGTCAGTCCAGTTGGAGCGGACTGTCAGAGAGCTCCAGTCACGAGTCTCTGACGGGTTCACTGATGAAGAGCAGCAGTCTGAACAGCTTGGAGATGCCCCCCGACAGTAAGACCCACACCGCCTCCTCCTCCTCACCTCAACACCACTACTGGATGTGATGTCATAACCACTGTGTGAACTTGGATTGTTGAACTGTGTGTACCTGGACTGTTTCCCTGTTAAACCTGGACTGTTTCCCTGTATGAACCTGGACTGTTTCCCTATATAAACCTGGACTGTTTCTCTGTATGATCCTGGACTGTTTCACTGCGTGTAACCGAACCGTTTCACTGCATGAACCAGAACCGTGGGAGCAGATGGTCATGTCGTTCTGCCTTCAGTCGTTTCTGTTTCTGTTCCTCAGAGGTGAGGCTCTCAAAGAAGACCCCCCTCCCAAACGCAGGGCCCAGCAGCTGCCCCGAAGCCGTACCCGGTAAACCTCCAATGGGCCGTAGATACGCCTCCACCCCGCCTCCAGTGCCCTTCAGTGGCGTGATGGTCCGGCGGAGTCAGGTCTGCCTCTCCACCTTTTACAAGGAGTGCAGCGAGTCGGCAGACTTTGAGACGGACTGCAGCTGCCAGCAAGCAGAGAGAGACAGCAGGTCAGTCAATCCAGAATGCCTCACGGTCATTCAGCGGTCCGTCTGTGTGGGACTATTACTTTTATACTATATAACTCTAATACATGTAACCTTTAATTTTATGCGTTATAACTTTAATACCAGTAGCTTTTACTTTTATACTGTATAACTTTAATACAAGTAGCCGCTAGAGTCAGTACTTGTACTTTCACCTGGGTCTGTGTCTACAGAAGTAACTGGACTTGTACTGGAGTAAGAAATGCAAGTACTGTTACTCATGGTTTGACCTCTGACCTTCAGACCCACGGGATCAAGGGACTCGGCCGGCAGAGACAAAGCTGTGGACGAGAACTACAACAACGTCTCCTCGCCGAGCCGAGGGGGTCTGGCGGGGAAACTCCAGCAGCTCCTCACTCCCACCAGACACCGGGTGGGAGTGCGCCGGGCCGCCAGCGTCGACGACCGGAGACGAGGAGGAGGAGGGTTAGGACGAAGGGTCTCTGAGCAGAGGCAGTCCAGGAAAGCCCAGGTGGCTGAATCACTGCTGAAGGCCAAGGAGAGACTGGTCAACGCTACTTCAGAGGTTTGGATCTTCATGGATTCTTTCACTTGTCTCTAATCCACTAACCTGCAGCGGTGGTCACCTACTCTCAGCGTCTAACCGCTGCGTCTGCCAGGTCACCAGAAGGACCCGGAGTTCTACTGTTAGAGTTGATCACTCCGAGTCGTTGCTGGTTTTTGTCAGTTGTTCTCTGTGGATTATTCAGCTCCGAGTGAAATGATCCTGAACTGAGTTTATGTTCAATCTGACGTTCTGAAGAAAGCATAGAGACTTCATGTTGGAGACTTCCTGTATGTCCAGAAGCTCTGCCCCTCAGTCCTCAGTGACCCGCTTACTTTCTGCCACTTTGAGGTGTTTCACGTCCCACACTCTCCACTCATCTGTACCCATGTTGTCTTTTTTCAGAGCTCGTTGTCTGTAGGTAGTGACCTCGACTTAATGGACACACCCAGTCCAGCCTATCCTCTACGCAAGTCCTGGGACGCCAATCAGGAGACCGCAGGGCTTGAGGTAAAAAGATTTTACGACAGCTCCTCTCTGTGTCCAGGTGTTTATAGCTTCTCCCTCCTCTTTATAGGTCCAGGTGTTTATAGCTAATCCTTCCTCTTTATGGGTCAAGGTGTTTTAGCTGCTCCTCCTCTTTACGGGTCCAGGTGTTTTAGCTCCTCCCTTCTCTATGTCCAGGTGTCTTTAGCTCCTCCCTCATCTCCCTTTGTCCAGGTGTTTTTAGATCCTCCCTCTTTTCTGTGTCCAGATGTTTTTGCTCTCCCTCTGTCCAGGTTTTTTTAGCTCCTCCCGCCTCTCTCTCTGTCCAGGTGTTTTTAGCTCCTCCCTCCTCTCTCTTTGTCCAGGTATCTTTTAGCTCCTCCCTCCTCTCTCTCTGTCCAGGTGTTTTTTAGCTCTTCCCTCTTCTCTCTGTGTCCGGGTGTTTCAAGCTCCTCCCTCCTCTCTCTCCCTGTAGGTGCTGATGTCCAGCTGCTCGCTGTGTCGCAGCTGTAACTCGTTGGTTTATGATGAGGAGATCATGGCCGGTTGGACGTCGGACGACTCCAACTTGAACTCGTCCTGCCCGTTTTGCTCCGCCTCCTTCGTCCCCTTCCTGACTGCCGAAGTCTGTGACCTCGGACCCATCAGCAGGTACAGATTCTCACCTGTCAACCGCGTCCAGATCAGGCTGTGACATCACACCTCATATTCAGGTGTAGGTTTTTTCACTGTGTGAACCAGGACATGAGCTCCAGATTATTTTAGTGAGTTGTTGAAGTGACTTTTAAAATAGTTTTTATTTAAGTTGTCTTTCTGTCTTTCTCAGTGCCGAGCGCAGCAACATGAACTTGGAGGAGGAGGTGGAGAGCGCGGCGAGGCCCCCCAGTGGTCAGGAGGCGTCTCTGCGGCTCCAGTGTAACGGTCTGAGTGAAGACTCCACCTCTGAGACCAGCAGCTATTCAGAGACCAGCAGAGCCCCAGCAGTACGATACGTCTCACTCATAGATTTACATCCTGCCGTCTTCCTGTCTCACTGACCCCCTCTCCACAGAGCTCCTCAGTGGGCGGGGTCCCGCAGGTGACAGTGGCCTACCTCAGCCCTCTCGTTCTCAGGAAGGAGCTGGAGAGTCTGCTTGAGAACGAGGGCGAGGCAGTTCTGGCACAACCTCAGTTCCTGGACAACCACTCAATCATCTTCTGGAACTTGGTCTGGTATTTCCAGCGCCTCGGCCTGCCAAATAACCTGCTGCTACTTGTCAGAGCCTCGCCACTGGTCAACCAGCTCACACAGGTACACTCAGGCCAAACCCGGAAGCCCTTACCTGCTTGGTTTTAATGGACCCCCTTCTGGGTTCTTCTATTTCTTTCAGAATATACTCTTATATATAACTTTAAACAAAGTTTTAACTGATGACTTACTGTGTTATACCAACTTGTTCTGTGTGAAAGAAGCGCCGCACCCTTAAATAATCCATCCTTAATAGTACCAAACTGGTTCCAGCTGGACTGGACCAACCCAGACCTGATTAACCACAGCATCACTGTAGTAGAGCATCTTCAGAAGCAGGAAGTTGGCTCTTAGGTCTCACCAGTAGCACACTATGCCAAAAATAGGGAGGCTTCCAAAGCTGTTTCTAAGGTTCTAGTTTTCCACAGTGAGACACATTTACACATGGAGAAGACCTGGAACAATAATAATATTACACACAGAACCAGTTGGGGTTGGAGAACCTTGGTTCAGAAAGTAAAAGATTTCATCAAAATCATGTTTTATTTTTATTCATGTTGATTAATGTCTTCTTTTTTATTTGATGCTCCAACACGTTTTAGCAGAAAGCAGGAGGTAGGGGTCCGATACTTTCACAGGAGGGAATTAAAAAATAAACACTTGCTAACAGTTAAACTGCAAAAAATAGAAAATAAAAACAAAATGACAAAAAGATGAAGAGAGGGGAAATGGAAGGAAAGCAGCAGAGTTGATTATTTCTGTGTGTCTCCCAGTCGGAGTGCTCCGCTATAAGGGTGAGGCTCCTGTGGGACACCCTGACCCCCGACACCGACCACTGGCCCCCCCTCTACATCCTCTGGAGGATCCACAGTAAGACCCAGGAACCTGAGGATGGCCTGTTGTTGTTTCTTAAATGAGACGCTGCTTTGTGCCTTTCTTCCACCAGGTGGCGTCCCCATGAGGAGCTATGGCTGGCGGAGGCACAACCACCCCTTCAGCCTGTCCTTCCTGGAGGAGGTGCTGGGGTGTGTGGGCATGAATGAGGTCCACAAAGCCGTCACACTCCTTCTCGAAACGCTGGCCAAGCAGCCGGGCTCCTCCTGGATGCAGAGGTACTCACCGAACGTAGATCCATTACATTATGACCTGCAGAGGCCCGGTCTCTAAAGGGATATGTCATGTTGTTTTCTGTCTGACAGGAGTCTGTACAGAGAGTTCCTCTTCCTCACGCTGGCAGTGATGGGCAAAGATCACGTCGGTGAGATGTGCAATCCTCTTGATCAGAGAAATGCTGCTTCACAGAATCAGACTGCAGATAAACAGAAGTCAGATTTATACGTTATAGAATAATATGTATTTATAGAATCTATCGATCTTTTCATCCATCCATCAATCCATTCATCCATCCATCCATCCATCTGTCTCTATTTCTCTGTCCGTCTCTGTCTTTGTATCTCTTTATATACATCCATCTTTATCAATCTCCTTCCATCTCCTTGTATCTCCTCCAAGGCCGTCTCCATGGAATTGTCACTTGTATCCCCCCACACTATCAATCATCTTCTTAAACCACAAACTCCCCCACTTACAGAAAATTACAGAAGATCACTGTTATAACTTCATGGCTTTCTTCAAATCAAAAATTAACTCAATCCGTTCTGTCCTTTCTGGTTCCTCCACTCTACCTTTCCAGTCTGCTTACTCACAGTTTGCGATCTTCCTGCCTCTAAAGAGCTACCCAGAAATCTCACAGCAAGAGGTTGAATTTATCATTGTGACGATGAAACCCTCTACCTGTGCCCTCAACTCCTTTCCTACAGCCCTAGTAAAAACTAACATCTCTTCCATCAGTCCCCTGATCACCGCTGTAATAAATCAATCCCTCCAGGCCGGCTTTGTTCCATCTGCCCTAAAAGCCACCATAATCAGACCACTCCTCAAAAAACCTACTCTCGATCCAGAACTTTTTACTAATTACAGGCCCATTTCCAAACTCCCATTCCTCTCCAAAGTTCTGGAAAA
>VRLP01005577.1:0-35639 GCA_009660295.1 Lophius piscatorius | reverse complement strand
ACACACACACACACACACACACACACACACACACACACACACACACACACACACACACACACACACACACACACACACACACACACACACACACACACACACAAACACCCCCCCGCACACACACACACACACAAAGACACACACAAAGACACACACACACAGACAGACAGACAGACACACACACACTCACACACACACACACACAGACACACACACACAAACACACACACACACAAAGACACACGCACACAAACACACACACACACACACACACAGACAGACAGACAGACACATACACACACACACACACACACACACAAACACAACCCCACACACACACAAAGACACACACACACACACAGACAAACAGACAGACAGACACACACACACACACACACACACACACACACACTCACACACACACACAGACATACACACACACACACACACACACACAAAGACACACACACAATCTACCATGCCTAATATCTTTACTGGGCAATCCGTTTTAAAGGATGTCATAATGTCATGCAAGGTGAAGTTGCCCACTGATCAATCTCCTCCATTGATTTCTGGCTAATGACATCGAGGAATTACTGCAAAAAGCTGCTACATTTAGCTTATTGACAAAGTATATCGAGTGACAGCCTACTGAGAATCATTTTCTGGGGTAGTAAAAATAGCTGCCAGCTAATGATAGTATAAATGCAGATATATAGAATAAGGCTTTAATCAATGAGGATATTTATACTATATTTATGGATGTTTCTTTAAATGTTAATGGACTGTCTTATAAAGCACTTAGAAGAGGACTCATCGAAAAAAGGAATTAATACAATATATGATCAAAAAAAGGAATAAAACCAAACCAAACTGTTCTAGTATATAGAAAATACTACAAAATCTCACTACTGTGGATAATAATGTAAAAAAGAAATGACACATTGGAAGGAGTTTGCCAGGAAATTAAGAATGAGAAACTTTATTACCCCCCATAAATCGGGGAAATTTAATCCTGAGACAGGAAGCAGCAGCTGGCAGTGTGGGGAACAAATAGTGGACTATGTACATATTTTTTCATATGTCCAGTACTAGTGCCTTTTTAGGAAGATTTTAACAAAATTCTGAAGTATATTTTTGATTTAAAGAATGTTTGAAACCTTTATATATATATCTACACAGACACACACATAGATTGTTTATTTATTTATTATTGTTTTCCTTTAAATAGATTTAATTCTTCTTCTTCTTATTATTTATTTCTTCTTTCCTTTCAGTTACCTAATGATTTATATTCTCATTTATGTGTTCTAATCCAGAGTGAAAATGCAGTAACAGTCTTATTTAATTTGTATCAGTAGCAAAAACAAATAATATTGTTTGCAATGGTCATAGTGTATGTAAAAATTGATTGTGTAATGTGTTAGAAACTTTTGCAATAAAGTATTTCAAAAAAAGAGAAATGAGGAAAAAGAGTATATAGAATTGACATTATACAAAGCCATTCACACATTCACACACACACACACAAACACACAGACACACCCACACACACACACACACACACACACACACACACACACACACACACACACACACACACACACACACACACACACACACACACACACACACACACACAAACACACACACACCACACTTCAATAAAGTGGTATGAATGTGTGGCAGAGGCTTTATAGTAATTGCTCAGGCTAAAATCCACAGTCTGGGATTCAAGGCGCCACCTGCTATCATAATCAGTGTTCAGTGTTCAGCAGCTATAGAGCAGCATCAGTGGTTGAGTGGTTGAGTTGGCTTTAAGATCTCTAATATCGACCAATCGATCAATCAATCTTTACATTCATAGCACTTTTCATACATGAAAAAGTAACACAAAGTGCTTTACATGATAAAAACAATCCCCCCCATCCCTAACCACCCATCGCCATCCAAAACCCCCGCTAAAACAACTACATAGTGGAACTATAAAACCAGGAAATGTAAAAGCGGGAACTTAACAGAGGAAACACTGGGGCCAGTTAAAACAACAAAACTATCAAAAAATAATACTTACAAACTTAAGGACTAAAATGTTGAAACATAAAACATGAAAACGATAAAAAAAAATGACTACAATGTAAAAATATTGAACATAAAATAATAATAATAAAAACTTAATTTATCTATAATTGACCAAATTGTCCCTAAAGCTTTATCTTGCAATTTCTAATGCTGTGATCCATCGTAATCCTGGTGACAAATAAACCAACAGATGCTAATGAAAACAAAAACTCCCTTTATGTAGAAGCAGTTGCATCTTTTTGCACCACAGTAGTTCTGTATAAACATTACAAAGGCCCAAAAGGGGTTCCTGTTGTTCAACCTAAGACATGGCAGCATGGGTAACGGACTTCATTGATGCGGAAGGACTGGCGTGTGATGTTTGGATGTCATACTATGTGTAACGTTACACTAGACATGGACACTTTTGTGTCCTACTTCACACCTCATTTGCCCCTTTGTATTTCTAGTTCACCAGTAATATAGTATATATACTATACCATATAATCTGAAACCACACACTGGAGCAGCAGTATGCCCTTACTGGTCTACTCAGTGTTAATAAACAAAGGCAGTGTAGAGAAGGATTGTTAGAATGTGAGGTTATAAACTCCTTGGTGGAGGTAAAACAAGTCTCTTTCCCTTCTTCCCGAGTATCAGTCATTTTCTGCTATAGCTGCAACCGTCTTCACAAGACAAATATCAAAACCAGACAACTAGACAAAATCCTAACTATGTTTAATGCTACCTTTTTGATTTACTTCAAACCAAATGTCAATTTTTTTTTCAGCATTTGCTTCCTGCCATATCTGCTATGATATGACTGAGGTTATTTAAAGACGAAGTCAGGAAGTTGAATTCCATATGTCTACCTTCCTTCTCTCCATCACGTCAGTTAGCTCTTTACATTTAACTGTCATTAACTGTCATTCATAGTTCCTATTCTAACCCCCACACTAGTCTGGAATTGTTCAGAATTTTGGCTTTGGCAGAGGTTTACACTCTCTGAGTAGTTTCTAATTTATAAATAAATCTTCCAATTATACTTTGACTCATAATGACACAACTATTTAATTCACTCTGTTTGACGTAAACACTGTATTAACCAAGGATGATAAACATGCAGTGATCAGTAACCAAAGACATCAACACTGAATCTTACTTTACTCAAGTTATAATGATGTAATTAAACACCATTAATTAATGACATCAGCAGCTGACATCAGGGTGTGAAGTTATCTGGGCCCCTTTCGGCCCTGGTGTAACACGAGCCTGTTCCTCAGCCGCTGCTTATCGAGGCCAGTGGAAACTATAGAAGCCTCCTTTAAACTTAGACCGCTGTAGCACCAACGGGATCCAGTATGGCCTCTAGGAGCTGCCCTCATTAGATATGACAAAATTATATAGTTTACAGGAGGGATGTCACCTGAGGAAACCCCAGGATAATGACACACAACCCCAAGTTTTGTTTTCAATCACATCAGTTTTCATACAATACTCCAGGTGGTGATGAACCTACTTCAAGTATTATCTTCCCTGTAAATATTTTATGAAGTGTATATGACGCAGACCCACTGCAGAGATGTCATGCTGTGAAGCCAATTGCCTGGTTAGAAGATATGAAACAGATGGAATGGAAGAATTTTGAGTCTTACAGGTGAACGCAAATGTTTAATCCCAGGGGTTGAAGGGAAATGAATAATTTAATAGTTTTTGTTCAGCCCTCGTTTGATAAATATCAAAATGTCAGGCTTATATTATTTCCCAGGAATCCTCTCATGTGGGAACAAAAGGCTAATATCGCCCTCTGTTGGTTATATTATTTGAACACACGTATCATGTGTCAAAAGTATGGTCATCTTTATTTCCGTTTATTTGATTTGAATTATAATCTACGCACTGGGGCTCAATTGTTACTGTCACAAAGCACTGATTACAATTACTTAAAAAGAATGATTTTTTTTGGTCAGATTTTTTTCGGCCCATGGGCCTTTATTTACAGGAACCAAGGGGAAAGAGACTGGGAGGTGACATGCTGCAGAGGGGCAAAGATGGAATCGAACCTGTGACCACTGCGCAATGAGGACGCAGCTTCTGTGCATGGGCTGCATGATCCACGACTGAGCTGATACTGACCTGAAAAGCAGTCCAGAAAGGATTTACATGTTTAATTACCATCTTAAAATAATTTGGAAATATGGCTACCTCTCCTCCTTCTCCCTCAATTAAAAACACAACAATTCATGAATGTGCAAATATTTTTTCAGAATTCTAGGTGCAAGATAACTTTTTATCACTGTCTAAAAATGAAACCTATGCACTGTGCATCAAAATGACTCGTTAGAGATAAATAACTATGCAATTATTCAACTACTATTGTATATATTATAGAAAAATGTATTAAGAAAATATACTATTTTACAGCTTTCTGAAATAATCAAATCACACAAAAACTGTTTAAAGAAACATACTGTGTGTTTAATCTTTTTTCCCCCCAAATATAATACAAAATTCTACTTTTACTGAATACTGTAGTCTCAAACACTTCTCATCTCTATTACTTTGTAGAGGCTGTCTGCTGCTAATACCAGCTGTGAATATTATGAAAGGCTTGTGTTTATAAAGTACCGTAAGGGGTATGTGGGACCAGAAATCCACTATAAAAGTACTACCACTGGGTTTATTTGCTGCAACCACCTTCTTCAAATTTCACTTGAGATGTTCTAAGGGATCCATTTCCTCAAAGATTTTCTCCTAGGATTTCCTGACACCTAATGAAATACCAATGACCATTTAGAGGTTTTGAGTGCCTGAGGAAGCAAATTAGCCTTGGAGCATTTCCCCTTGACTTACTTCACTGTAGGTACTATGTTTTTGTCTCAGTTTATGGGTCATCTTTCCTCCTCTAGGGAAACTGTTGATCCATAGGCCGATATACAAGTGCGATATACAAAAGGTCTCGGAATAATAGCCATATATCCTAGATATAATAAAGAAATTTCGTAGAACAGAGGCAGTAAAGCAAAAAACAAAACAAATCAGTATCGGATTATTTCTTTAGAAGTCGGAGCAGCTAGTTAGCTGAGCTAACACAAAAATTTGAAGCAGGAATATCTGTCATATTCTCCACACATAACTTATTATAGTTTTCACTCTTACATCCTTGTTTGAATTATGTTACAACTTATAAGTGAGCTTTCACTTTAAAGAAATTTCCAAAAACCATTAAAGCTTGGCTTATACCTGTGGCTGTAGGTCAATGAAAAATCTCTCAAAGCAGTTAAAAACATCCAACACTGGTGGAAACTGGTCCCGAAAGGCCTAATTTCATTAATTGCAATCATTCACAAGTCTTGTCCTTAAATGGGAACACAATAAGCCCCTGTATGACTCGAATGAAAGAGGAGTCATTACTGCACTGTTACTGAAAGGATACATTCCACATAATCACATGGGACACCTGACCTTGGCAGGAAGGTCCAAGTTTGATTTTGTGGTTTGAATTTTTTCTTGATCAGTCATTTGTCACACCTTGTCTAAGTAATCCAGGTATTGGCCCAGTTCTGCTGCCAGAGTTAACCGTATCAGTTACGTACCTGTCATCTGGCCGCCTCCCTCTATTTCCCTTTCTCCATGATTCAATTTGACTCACATGTGAGTCTCAGTATGTGTGTTTGCACCGTGGACCCTTACAAGGACCCAATTGCGATGAGAGGCCTTGTCATGTCTGGAGAGATCTTAACCACTTAGAGGATGAGCAGTGGTCTGAGCTCCCCTCAGACAACCTAATTCAGCATTCTGCTGAGAATAAGACCCTGGAGGACCCTGTTTAGCCACAGATAGCAACTAAGTGCCCTGTTAGTTCACTCTATCTCCAACCCTTCAGGTCTGATTCCCAATACCTCTTAAGAAAACTCTCTGCAGCTTCTTTTTCCTACTCTCCAGAGTAGCTGAGCTCAGAAAAAACACATTTGTCACACTAGGGAGCTTTACAGGTATCAATGTCTGTCACATCCCATCCACCACTACTCTTACGTCATAGGTTTATAGTCACGGGCTGCAAACGTAAAGCCATTAATGGCAATTATTTGCTTATTTTCCTGGCTTTACACAGTAAACCTTGTGGTTTTTCCTTATAAAATGCAAAGCCAGAGAAACAAAATTCTGTTTTTGTTATTGTTGACAATGTGATCAGGTTGCACGGGCAGAGACAACGCTCTTTTTTTTTTTTCGAGAAAAGGCTCAGCAATTTCCTTCAACCGCTGGGCACTGCAGCTTTTAAGAATGTTAGGATGTTTTAGGAATAAATGGTGCCTTTGATTTAATCAAAATTTAAATTATTTTCAGTTGAGGATCAATAGAATTTTATAGCCCTAGTAGTATTTATGATTGGAATTTTCCCCCAAAATTAATTTACTTTTACTTGGTGCAGCATGACACAAATTCAACCGATGAATAAACAGAGGCAGATGAAACACAGCAGAAACAATGAATTAAAACCATGACAGTGCAAAGAATATACAAGAGAAAAGGTTTGGTAGGGAATTAGGGAGGTGCCTTCAATTCTGGGATGGGCAAAAATTGAGCAAATATGAACACATCCTCTCAATGGAATTTATTTAGCTTCGAATTTACCAAAGGAACATAAAACCAAAATATCAACTTGGAGTCCTAACGGTAGACTGACACAGATCTGCATTAAAAGATGGGTAAAAATACAAGGGCCTCCTTCAGGCCATGGCAGTTTAATTTCATTTTGTCCATTTGTCATACATTAGACACAAAAAATTATTTGCAATTAATTAGCCACATCCCAAATGAAAATTGTGGGGTTGGTTTATTCAGCCTGGCAGAAAAAAAAATGCAATAAAGTATTTGCTTCTTCTAAGGGCCCACCACACCGCATCATCGGTTTCCATCTTGCCCTGTCCTCTGCGTCTTCCTCTGTTAAACCAACGAACCACATCAAACATCCTCTAGAATCCTCTTTGGTCTGCCCCTTTATCTCCTGCCTGGCAGCTCCATCTCCGGCATCCTCCTCCCAATAGATCAACTCTCCCTCCTTTTTTATGTGTCCGAACCATCTCAATATGGCCTCTCTTACTTTGTGTCTAAGACAACTCCAGACACTCCACCCTGCCTTCACCTGCATCTTCACCTCTTTTCCACACTCCCGTTGCTCTGAAAAGTTAACCCCAAGTAATTAAACTCCTGCACCTTCTCCACTTCTACTCCTCGCATCCTCATCATTGCACCAGCCCCCCTTTCATTCACACACATGTATTCTGTCTTTCTGTGACCGACCCTCATTCCTCTTCTCTCCAGCATATACCTCCACCTCTCCAGGTTTTCTTTCACCACCACAACTACGGATCACAATGTCATCTGTGAACATCATAGTATATGGATACTCCTGCCCCCCCTCATCTGTCGACTTTTCCATTATCATAGCGAACAAGAAGGGGCTCTGAGTCAATCCTTGGTGCAGTCCCACCTCCACTCCGAACCTTTCTGTCAATCTTAGAGCACAGCTCACCGCTGTCATGCTGCCCCCATACATATCCTGCAAAACTCTAACATACTTCTCTGTCACTCCAGACTTCATCATGCAATACCACTATTCCACTATTGCTTTTTCAAAATCCACAAAGACACAACTTAACTCGTTCTGACCTCCTCCGTACTTCTCCATCAGCACCCTCAAAGTAAACTTTGTATCTGTAGGGATCTTTTTTATATACCATACCATACTGCTGCTCACAACCTAACCCAGCTCAACATCAACTTTTAAACTCTATAGTTACTATGAAAAAAACAAAAAAGGCCGCCTGGTATAATAATATAATACACAATAATAAAAGGTGACAAAAGTACACACATTCTCTGCTCAGGTGGAAGTATAGTTAAAAAAGTGCTGATTCATCTTCTCTACTCAGGTAACGGAAAAAGTAAAGGCTCAGAAATGTAAAAAGTCTTTGTAGGATCAATCTGCTGATTGATTTTCTTGAAGAAAATATGAAACTAAGGAATTAGGAACTTGGCATTACTGCCATTCAAAGAACGTAGTCAGCACAAATGAGCATTATGTCGAACACAACCTGGTGGATATAAAGAACACTGACGTCACTCCTTTTTCACAGTTGAGTTTCTTGCATGTTTTTCTCTGTCATGCAGGTTATATTCTGGTGGATGCACCAAGGGATTGCCTTTTTTCTGTGTGTTATTATTCCATCTGTTTAAGTCTAAAGCAGTTTTCACAAAAATGAAATAATCTACTAAAGTGACGAATGTTACGAAATCATTTAAAAGACAGAAAATTCAGCTGTTTGAGAGCAAATGTAGGGCGAAAAAGTATAAAGTTGTCAGAAATATAAATCCTCATACATACCTGAAAATTTTTGACAATAATAAATGTAGGATGTCCTTGGATTCAGAAGTGAGTAGCACAATGTGTGTGTGTGCGTGAGTGTGTGCATTCCTTTGTCTGGGGCAGAGATGCCTGTAATTAGCTTCAACACAGAAGCATGGGTTAAGAAAGCAAACCTAAGTACGTCACTCACCGACTTTTTGCTGAGCTTATTTTTGTTTCGGAATCACTGTAATTAAGTTTAGGAGTGTGTCAACATCATTATCACCTCAGAACTTGTTGCATATGGACTGCAGTGGAAATAAGGAATATAAGGAGAAAAAAAAATGTTGTCTCTCGGAAATTAGTCTTTCTATTTTGTCTTTAGGGGAAAACAATCTTGTCAAACATGTTTTGCATGTTTGACAAGACATGTTTAGCTAATACTGCGATTTAACCAGAAAACAGTGGACCCTTGAGTTAAAATTCTTAATGTCAGTTCAATTCAAGAGATTAAAAATAATCATTTTCAAGTAAGTGTATCTTAGAAACCTGAGTTTTCATTGCTTGTAATACCAAACACAACTTTTTCTTATTTTAGCATCTTTGTGTAGTTTTAAGGCCCATTAAAATATGTCAGGGGTTAAACTTTATGATTGTTTGATTATATTTAAGAATATTTTAGGTCCGTCTGCTTGGCAGTGTATGCTAAGTGCTAAGAAAAAAACATTCTCACCCCACTCATCCCAGTTGGAAATTACTTACTTGAATAAGTGAAACACCATCTATTTACATAGATTTAATATGATTAACAGCCGGCCATAGAAGTGGCACTATTATTTTGCATTTAAAGTAAAAAAAGACCCTCGTCTAAGACATTTAGAGCGACGAATACAGACTTAAGTGAATTCTTCTAATGTTCAGTTCTCTTCACTTTGAAAGTCAACAAACTTGGGATGCTCTGTAGCCGGCCCAGCTCACTTGACTCTGTCTCTCTCTTTGTTGGATGACCTAATAAGGGCTATAGGTTTACCGACACTCACAGCTATTATGTCTAAGTGGTCAGAGGGTTAAATATTTCAAACGGAATTCTTACTGCACTCAGCTTTGTAGCATTGTGGATTTTAAATCAGACCTGTCAATCATGCTCTTACATGGTGGATCTCTTTCCATTGATTCGGGGTGTCAGGAGCACTTCTGGCAAACGGAGCTGGGTGCAGGTTGGAGACATAGGTGAAAGGCAACCCAATCTGATCTCTCCTGGTCACATGGTGTTGCTTGGGTTTGGTGGGGATTCTCCCATGGCCGAGACAGCTCAATATTTGAAGTAAGTTCTATCAGGTATTCAGAGGTGTTTCTCATGGAAGATAATTCTCTGTAAGGAGAGCAGGTCTAAGTTACCAATCTGCATGTTTGACTTTATCAATAAAACACCCATATTTATCAAATTACACTGAAGCAGAGTACAGTTCACAATTCATCACTCTATGCTTCCATCAAACCACCGTCAGATCGTTACAACATCCAGACTGTATTTTTATATCATGTTGACTGTTAACACGGTCACACCTCTGACATTAAATCAGATTTCAACGTCATAAAAAGAAAAAAAAATTGCTATAATATAATATAATGATAGAAGTAGAAATAGAACAAAGAAAAATTTCTATTTTGCAGGTAGGATAAAGGTGAAAAACACAGCATGTCTAATATTAACACAGCACAATGATACATGTCTAGGTACTTGTTTTTAACTGTCCATTCCATTCAGTACCAGCAGATGGCGCTCCGTTTGCATAAATGATAACGAATGATGCCGGAGATCAGACTCCCTCTGATTCGAACAGGCTGCTTGTCTGCTATGTAAATAATTGTTTTTCTATAACTATTCTTTGATGTCTTTATGCACAAGCATTTCTTTAAAATGTATTTTAATCTCATTAACTCATACACTACATTAATTACACAAGCAATTTAAAAAAAAAAGTGTTTAGACACAAAAAATACACTTTGAAAAGTAATTTTTCTGACTCTTATCGCACACAATAACCTTTTCAAGACTGTGTATAACTGAAGAAACGTGACATCTCATACTTCTTCCACGCTGAAATTGAAAACTGCCACTATTCAATTGTTGTTTTTTTAAGCTAAACAGCTGGACAGAATATGTCTCTTTTGTCAATCACTAGTCAATTCTTCATTCAACTGTCAAAAATACTGTTCAGGGTCGTGGAGTGGATTCCTGTATTGCAGAAATTTACAGAAAATATGGCTGCCAAAGGGGAAAATAGAATGGATTATATAATATTTTGTTGCTCACCAAAAGATTGTTTAACTTGGAGAGACAATTATTCCTGGTCAAGATATGTTTTTTTTTCTTTTAAGGAATAATTTGCAGGCAAATAGAATTGCCCAAATATTATGGAGGGAGAAAATGTATGATAACATAAAAAATAAAATGGTTAAAATAAAAGAACAGATAAAATGAATGGTCTTTCAGATCAGCAGTATTTATGTGTTCTTCATTCTCGCTGAAAAATTGAATTACATTTTGCATTTAAATTGCTCAAGGAAGTGACTGAATCTCGATCACTAGACACTCAAATAAGCAAATTAATCAATAAATTGATTAGCATTTGGATTTCACAAAATCACTCTCTAAAACAGATTCATGATGAGCAGAGAATACTGAAAAGACAGAAAAAAATACAAAATACATTAGATGAACCAACGCAGAAAAATTATATGATTGGGGAAAATGAATAAAGGCAATTAAAGTGTTCTAAAATAAGAAGTTATAATTATTAAATGTAAAGAAAGAATTTTAAATTCAAATGTATATGGAAAATTTAAATGAAAGTGGTGTCTGTGCGTGTGTGGGTGCTGCCATAAAGCCGTGTGGGTGGGAAATGAATGTATGCATGAACGCAGCATAAAGGCATGGAATGAATTATATTATGGCATCATCACTGCCGTTAGAGAAGCTCATACCTTTAAAAATGTGCCGTGGATATTGATGCCTTCTGAATAATCTTAAAATGTGTACACAATCCTTGATTTAATTCATCCAGACATCCTGGTGTTTTCACTGCAAACAAATCAACAAAAATCCCCTAACACTTACCTCCTATTAAGCCCATCCAATACCCGTGCTTCTCATCCGTATCAGTGTTGTATTTGCAATGGTAAGCCATTAATACATAAAAGTACAAAGAATAAAGATTCACTACAAGACACAAAAAATTAAATGAATGAAAAAAAAAGGATGCTATAAGTAAAAGAGCGTTCCATTTAAGAGAGCATTGAATTAAATGATAAACATTATTGTATTCAATGGCTTGTTGCAGTGCTCCGTCATTTTAAACATAGGGCTTCAGAGCTTTAGTTCTTATTTCATTTGCTTATTTAGTTCCCATACTTTTAGAGAGAATCAATAAATTACTTTAATACAAAGAGAAGTTCAGGTTTCAGCTACCATATAGACCTTTCCTCTGCAGAAAAAGCATAAGTAATACGAAACTCACAAATAATAGGTGCATTCTATTAAGTGTCCCAGTAAGCCATGATAGTGGGACAGCATGACACACCAGACCAGGACCCTGAAACCAGTCCACCTCAGTGGAATGCAGCCCCTTTTCTAAAATGCTTCCACTTATGTCCGTGCATTTCCTGGGTTGCTAAGTTGAGATGTTGGGTGGAAACTCATCAGATAATAACTATCCATAATGCTAAACCTGAGGGAGTGTGTTTAATGTATAGAAGAAGTAAACCAACCAAGGAATCATTTGTAAAAATACAACAAATTTCAAGACTTGACACTAAGTGTCTTCCCCAATGTAACATTTTCAGAATTCATTAGTTCATTCATCAATCATTTTTTCCCCCTTTGAACCCCTCCTTGCGGTATTATGATGAAAGAAAATGATGTAACTATAAATTATGGTCCATTTTTAGTTTTATTACTATTTTATACCTATATTATTGTTATTATTATATTACATTAGCTATTACTATTACAACTAGAATTGCTATTGGTTATTATTATAATGAAAAAAATCTATCTCCAGCATTATTTTCTGATTTCATTACATTCTTTACTTCTCTAAAGGTACAGCAGTATGAGTTTCTGCAGCATCAAACACATCCAGTCGGTAGCAACTTAATCTTTTTTCCTTTTTTTTGCACTACTGTTGCTTTATAAATGAAAAATATGAAGAATCTATATCATATTATTAATTTTGTCATTGGTAAAAAATATAGTGCTGCGACACTGTCGTGTGCTTTATCCCTAACATTATAAAAATTCTCTACAATGTAAAATGTTATTTACTCCTTTTCATTCCTGTTGTGCAACTGTTCTTTACCTCAGTGAGAACAGCAGATAACAGAACTTGCTATTCATACATATATTATTATGTACATTATATCATAGTGTATATTACTTTACCATTGACAATTTGAATCTATGAAAGTGACTTACTTTTAGGGGACTTTTCTGGCGTATTGCTACATTAATCCACGTAAGTGCATTATAAATTAAATGTATTATTATTATTATTATTATTAAAAACGCCTTACCTACCATAGTCAGGTCTTACCCAGCATGCCCTCTGGGTGGCGATACATATCAGTCCACACCACCAAAATGACTGAGGCTGATTCATATCTGTTAGTTGTGAGGAAGAAAAAAACTTCCAGTTTCAAACTTGTGCCTGATCTCTTCAGGAGTGAAATAAGGGTTAATGCTTCAGTCAAATGATACCTTCTTAAATCCCCCTTAAACTGCAGTCGAGCGAAAGATAGATTATTTCATGAGGACAAAATTGAGTCGACTGTACTTTGATTTGAATAAAAATGCAAGATGAGGAACAGATGAAGAATATTTTACCCCGATGAGTTTACAGAGTTGATACAAATACGCTGATTTCATTTATTTCTGAATAACCACAAATTGAAATCACAATGTCACACCCAAAGATGTCATTAAACCCATGTTATAAATTTTATAACATGCCAGGTTAAATAGTGCACACACTTATCATCAAACTAATGATTGTGTGAAATGAACCACTTATTCTGTCATTTTCTAGCACGTCTTCCTTGATGGTAACCAAACAGGTGCAATTTGAAGAATCCTTGTATTTGTCTGAGGTCATCAAGCTGATTACAGCCTCTTTGTCTCTGTCTTCCGTAATGGGAGTCCAATGCTTAGGTATGCCCTCTGTCTTGCATCAGTGCTGCAGGAACCTACAGGTGGGCTCTTTCTCTCTCTCTTGGGCGTGGGAGTGAAGTAGGAAGTAGGTAACTAAATCAATATCATGTGAATTATTAAGGGATCCTCCATTGTCACACACTCCCTCCACCTTCCTTTAGTTTTCTTTCTTCATTTCCTTGGGTAAGTTTCTTCGTTTTCACCATCCCATAAACACACAGCCCTGCACATGCATGCACACATACTTCATGCGCTGTAGGAAGCGCATATATCTCCCCACACCATTTTCCGTACGCACACATGCACTGGTCTTTAGGCTCACCCTTGTTGGAGTGCTCATTAGTCAGTGCAGTGATGCAGAGTAGCCCTGTCATTAGCTGAGAGCTCTGTGTCCTCCACTCCCTTCCCTCTGTTTTATTCTTCTTCCTCTACTAAAAGATTACTCTTCATTTTATCTCAGACACCAGGGGCATTCCGTAGATCTACATGACAAAGATATCCCTAATCCTACTGACATCTAAATACCCTCCGCGGACCATCTTTATTAGCAGAATTGAGATCAGTCAATCATCATCGTAATTGCCTAACTTGCCTGAGCTCAAACTGTGCAGGAGTTTGTCCCGCTCCGCCTTAGTTTCGCCTCTTTGGATGGTTAGACATCGAATCCTCATACATGTGCAAATTATATTTCTAATATTAAAATAAAAGTATTTGTTTGTAGTAGATTTCTTTTTTGACTGATCCTATTATGTAGGACGATATTAGATAGTTAATACTGTATCGAAGTCTAAGTAGTGATTTCACTCTCAGGAGGTAGTTTTGACTGAATAATATACTTACATAAAGTAGTAAATCGAGTGATTCTCAACCTGTGTATTTATCCCTGATAATTGGGTGAAAGCTGGTGTACACACTGGACAAGCTACCAGCTCTTCACTGGGCCAACAACACGAGACAAAGAACCATTTACACTCAGATTGAATCCTAAGGATTAATTCCTAGAGTTACAAATTCACTTGCATTTTTGAACTTCCTAGTCAGAATTCTTTTTTCTCATGGTCAAATTTATTTACTGACACTTTATGAGGGCCAAAGACCGGTTTGGGAACCAGACTGCAGACTGTGTAAAAGCAGTGAGACTAACCAGCCAACCAACCAAACAACAAAACAAATGACAAACCCAACAGTCAAACAACCAAACAAACAACTGACTAATCAACCAAGCAATCTACTGCAACCAACCAACGGACCAACCAATAAACTAAACAACAAACAAACAAAAGTAGCAATTAGCCAAATAGTTAGTTTCATGATGCACTTTCATATTTATTTTATATAATTAACGTTTCTATATTAAAATATTGAGTCAATATCATATTAACAATCACATTTATAGGAACATTGGGATTTAGGTCAGGAGGTAGAATGTTTGTCTCCCGACTGTAAGGTTTGATCCTTGGGCTACCCTGCAGTCTACATGTCATAGTGCCCTTGAGCAAAAACCTTGAAAAACTTGAGCCCCTATTTTGCTCCCCAGGCAGTTTACAGGCACTGCTCAATGCTGCTCAGGGATGGGCCAATGGCATTCACAATGTTGGACTGAGCATAACTGTGTAATAAAGAGATAATAAAGACTAAAGATTATATTATTATATAATAATACTAATTATTATAACATTTTAATATGCATTCGCATTTAATATTTGAATTTAACATTTTTACTTCATTTATTTTACAAAAATCTAAATGATCTAAGTTAATAAATATTGCTGTAAATGCCGTCTTTCAAAACTTAACATCGATTTTCACACACTGTTTGGAACTAAATGTGGCAGAATGTTGCCGTTCATTTCAACATGTGCTACATCATAGTGAACAAGCAACATTTTTTATGATTTATGTTAGCCAGAAAACTTTTACTCAGATAAAGGAGAACGTCTAGAATGTCTCTCAGTAGAATGCATTCATTTGCCAACAACAACAACAACAACAGGCACCTTGAATTCAATCAAACACATATCCCTGTAATACAGTTGCCCAGACGCTTTTGACGCTTTTATATTTGTGTAGTGGCTTTTGAATTTGTGTGAGCCGTGTGGGCCACCATGCTGTAACCATAATTTAACAATAATTAAGGTGTCACAGCCAATCAATTTAAATATGGCGGATGTGGATTTGTATTTTAATACACATCAATTTTGATACACTCCCCAAATATGCATTTTTTTTTTTTAAACCAGGATGCATGCATTATTCCCCGTTAGAAAAATATCAAAGAACTTCCTAATGTTCGAGCAAATCCTTGATTTGCCTCTTTATTTGAATATGAACCCAAAATTTGTATGGGGTCTACTGCAGACCGATACATTCTTCCATACCAAGTTTCCTGGAACTTCTGTAGCGATGCATAATCTTGCAGACAATCCAACAACAGAAAGACAGAGAACATAAACCCCTAGATGAAGGCAAAACATTGAACATACAGTATAACATAAATAAACACCATCAGGCTGAATTTACCGCAAAACGGCAAAACAAATTTGAAGCATATGAAAGAAATTTTAAAAGTAGTCAAGTAGTATACCATAGCTTCTTAAATAAAAAAGCATCCAATTTCATCCACCCTGTACTGAGTGGAAAAAAGTATGAACCCAATCTTACATATCAGGGATTCCCGACCTAATAAGAAACACCGCCTCTCACACACATGAACAGCGCAGCTGAACATCCTCCTCCATCACTCCCTGCATTCCTCTTTTATTCCCACTTTAGCTCTCATGACACTAATGCTTGCTCGTCATGTGTAGAACCACGGGCGATGAATCCATCACAAGGAGAAGATATATTTATTCTGTCTCGGGGTGCCCACCCCACATCCCAAATACTAATTTGTTGGAGTGGAGACGGCTCAGACAGACAGACTGATGGGATGTAAAGCTGTACGCTTGTCGTCCTATCAGTCTTTCTCCGGCTCTCTCGCCACTGTTTCTTATCTCTACGTTGACCTCTTGTTTACTGACACCATCATCTAAACACAACATCCTCTAATATCTGCTCGACTAATGACTGTGATGTAAAATCAATCAATCTGCAGGCAGTACAGACACCCTGGGAGATGTGGAGCAATAAAACAAAAATTTGAAAACTGTTAGGAAACATGCCAGGTAAATGTCCCACCAGACATACTTTACAAATATGACTCAGAGCTTAGGATAACCACATTTGCCAAAATGTGAGGTATTTCGGTCCTATGGACTCTTATCATATCTAACCTCCTGTGTTGCCATTCGCCATCAACAATGCAATTAATGAACACAATCATGATAGCACCAGGAAGACATTTCTCTTTGCTCATCATGCATTCTGGACCTCGTGCTATTACAAATGACCAAACACTCCATATAATAGCACATCATTTAGCCGATATCCTTCGCCGGCTTGGCTCCCCACATACTCCACACTGGCCATCAAAATGTCTGTGATAGAGCACATTAATTACACCCATCCAGCGACAGCTATGATTACAATTTCACACGTTTGAATGGACTACAGCTATTTGCTACAAAACTGCAGAGGCAGAGCAATGACTAATGCTCCACAGAACTACGAATGCAGGATATGCGGCAACATGGATGTTGACAGCTCTGGCGTTTAAGCAATGTGCTGTAATTGCATGCAAATGGACCCGAATCAGTATCTTAACACATCTTCATTAGCTTGTTCACAAGTGCCTGCAGCGTAGATGGAGGGACAATGTAGGCTGAATCTAATTCTAAGAAGGCTGGTTCTGTTTTCATCCTGGACAACTTTAATTAAGCAATAGATTAAGTTTTGAAGGGTTTAGTGCACTGAATCCTATGAGGGTTTTCAAAAAGAGTACAATAGAATCAGTCAGTGATATCAAATACAGTTTGGCACAGATGTCTACATTGCAAGACCGGGAACCTTTTACCCTCATGCCTCAAACGAATCTGTAACATAACTCCAAATATCTTCATGGATTTTAGCTGACAAACTATTTGAATAAATTCATCATGATAATGTACTGCTATGCCTCCCTCCTTCTTTTAAACCTACAGTAATTACTTGTTTTAGGTATCTAAAGGTCCAGTGTGTAAAACTTTGGTGGTATTTAGGGGTACCATCTTCGAATAAGTGGAAAATAATATTCATAACTATATTATTTATTTATTTTTGTTTAGAAAAATAACCTTTTTTATCTCCATGGAGCGTTTTCTTGTTGAGACCACCATGTTGGTACAGACATCTGGGGATGGATTTCGCCTTTAAGTTTTTACTGTGTTTTGACAAATGGAGGATCATACTTATTATTTAGAACAAGGAAAATCAACTGAGCACCAAGCCTGGCCAAAGCAAACATGAAGACTCATAAAATGTTTAGGTATAGAAGCCTTCCGAAAGCCCGGCTCTGCACCACCAGCCTCCTTCATAGCAGTCGCCCAGAGAAAGAGGCTGGGAGCTTCAGAGAACCCCTTCCCCGAGATTGTGGGCCGAGAAGGAACCATCTCTCCAGCAGGGGAGCGATCTCTCCAGAACTGGCAGCCATCCAGTTGGGCCATCCGTGGCCCATGCAGTTGATTTCAGTGGGTGTACTGGACCTCACCGTAACGAGCGCATTTCCTCTCCGGGGGATTTCCGGTCAGGTTCGGAATAATTCAGGGGAGAGAAGAAACAATAGAGTGCTCTCAGCACCTCCCCCGGCCAAATTTTACCCACTGGACCTTTAAAGAAATGCAAAACAATCAATAAACATAAAATGTATATACTGGACATTATGATAATTCAATTAGGAAAGACAAGATAATATTTTTTTATTAGTCATTTAAGAAATCTTTGGCGTTTATATTCTCCTCAGGGAGATTGTAGAAGAACGGTATCTATTTTGCTGTTATGTTTTTTGTTAATTTCATTTCATTTTATTTGTCCTCTATGTTTTTTTCCCCCTGTCCATCCTGAAATGTAGTATAACTTAACTCATTCATGAACGCAAGATTGCAAATATACATAGATGCAAGCATTTATATATATGAAGGAACATTATATTTGTCCTTCCTCGTAGTCAGTTACATGTACGCTCTGGACAGTTGGTGATTGTATTGATTGGTAGTGGTGGACATAACAGGTCAATGAAAGAACAAAGTAACAGAGGAAACCATATTCAAGAAAACAAAAATAGCAGAAAGACAACAGGCTAACAATGAAAGTGTGTCACTGTCTAGATTTGTACAGCTGATGAGCACAGCTCATATCTGAAATGACAAGCACTGACAATGACGGCAGGAGATTAACACTGAGATGAAAAAGAGTTTTGAATGACAGGATATAAAAATAAGCCATGACCTAAGTGAGCAAAGCAATAGTCCTCCTAACTGAACTCTCTCAACAACTTCTGAGGAATACATCTGGCTTTTTGGCAGCTAAATATTTCACCACGCCCACAAGCTATTAGCCATAACTTTATCCGGTATTTGCCACTGGGCTGGATGTGTACGTTTGTCGGAGCACTTTTTACAACCGCTGCAGACATCGCTGGAGGTTGATTATTAGAGCAATGAGATTCAACCAGAGCGGAGTAGCTGCCGGCTGTGAAAACAAAACATGAGATTTAACTTGAACAAGTATGAGTCGGGTGATGCTTCTTTGGCTTCATCACTTGCAGTAATGCTTTACACATAATCACCCCGGATCCATTGTTCATATTAAAATATTGATTGGTTGGAGGTTTTAAAAACCTAAGTGCATCACTGAGGGCATAGATTGTAGTTATCTACTTTCAGGTCTGACTTGATCATGATGAACAGAGCAGTGAGTAATAACCGCTGATGGGCATGGACTATATTTGGCAGCACACATTATATTCTTTTCCACAAGTGAAGGGTGTCTTAAATCTGCTTTTTCCTGTGTCTGGAATCGTTTTGACCTTTAATCCCCAAGATTATAGTGGCTAAACGGCCCTATGTGTGTTTTCCTGCTCTTTATCATATCCTGGTATGTTTGGCTGAGAGGACTGCTGGCCTCTGGATGCCCTTATTCTGACATTCAGGGATCACAGGGGTAGCTCGCTGTGTGTGTGTATGTGTGCGTGTGCATGTTGGGGTGTGTATGCGTCTTCACTGCGCTTGGGGTGAAGACCAACTCCTAGGAGGTAACAGTAGGTTAGGGGGCACTGCAATTAGGAAGCAGTTGGAACCATTAACTAGCAGCTATATCACTATTGTTGATATAGACTATATACTCTTTGATGAGAATAACCTCTGGACAATTCTTCTACCTCATCATATTCCTATTACGCTTTTGTGGTGCTGATAATCACCTACTTTTTAATCCCCAAACCAAGAAGCTGAACCAAAACAACATAACACACTTTTAAAACAAAAATGGCAGTGAATAAAAAAATAAAAAAAATAACCAAAGCTTGGAAACGATGCTTGGCATTGAGAAGGACTCTTCAACTCTCTGCCCTTCTGCAGGCAATGTGTCTCCTGAATTTACATCAAAATTCTCTTCCCTTTTTTTTTTGGAGGGTTTCACCAGTGATCCCAGCCTGCCTTCAGAGGCTTGATTTTTTTTTCCTTGCCTCCGAGTCAGGCTGTGAACTCTCAAAGGCTGCGAGTAAAGCCACAATGAAAACTTGGAAAACGAGATCCAATCCGATGTGCTCAAGAGCACTGTGGCTGAAAGGGATGGCGCATGAGTGGAGTTGCTGGTTGTTTAATAAAAAACACAGAAATACAGGAAGTATTAGAGGGCCACACATGTAAGGGAAGGACAGTCGGTTGTACAGGCAGAACTTTTTCATCAACCTCAAACCCACCTCTGTGTGTGGTAAGTGGAGTGATACCCGTCAAGCAACACACAGCTAACCCTTCAGTTCAGTGATAAGGCTATTCTTGCTGTTGCTGTACCTCTCTAACCCACAACCAAAGAATAAGCGAGAACAGCTCCTCCGGAGTAGCAGAGCCCATTTTGCCAAGCCACAAAGTGATTGACAGGAGTTGACGATAAAGGGAGAGAGGAGCGGCGTTGAAGGATAGTGGCCTCAGTGATGGAGTGCTCATAGGGAAGAGTAGCTATTGAATCTTCTTTTTAATCTGTCTGTCAAGGTTATTGAAAGTGCTGTCTTCGTTATTGCATGCCAGCCTTGGACTTTGAGGACCCATAAGTATGAGAACACACCCCATTCTAGCGGGTAGATAAACAAGCTGTAAGTAAATAACCACGCATGAAGCGAGACGGATGCACAAACACGTGTATGAAGTCAACAAGATGGAAATGTTCTGCAAGGAAATGCAATGCAAATCAAGCTTTAATGACTAGGAGCAAACGTGAGTAGAAGCCGGACAGAACATTGATCCTATTAAGCCCCAATTCTCAAGTGTAAGGATGTTTGTCCTCATACTGATGGCAATTCTTTTTGCTCTTAGGAAATCTAAGGCCCCCCCCCTCCTTCTGTTTTTCACACTCAGGTTAGATCGAGGGGTTTCTACTCCAGTCTGGACCTCTTTTTCAATCAATGTTCATCATCGAGTCCAGCAATAAGTTGTCAATGGGATTCTCATTAGGATTCAAGTATGCTTTTGAATAATGTTGTACAGCACTGAATCACACTGACAGATGACTGGGTGAGTGGCAGTTGAGAGCTTGTCATGGAGCGAAATGTTAATCAAAAGAGGGGATAATGTCAGGCACAAATTTATGTGTCCATATCAAACCACTGATCGTGCTCTTCCCTGTAGGGGCTGATAATCTTCAGGAGGAGTTCACCACACATTAAACCTACCTGTTTAAAGGAGAGGCCGTTTCTATTTTATAAGATATTGTTTTATAAGAATCTTTAAAGAAAAAACATGTGGTAGCCCCTACATACACCGGCTTTGGGTGGAGTTCATTTTCAAAAGCCGATTAATGGCTATAATGTCTGGATTGCTCCCTCCCGGAAGAGGTCTCACAGATGTATTGTTGGCTGGCTTTGTTTCATCATCAGAAGTAACAGCTGATGCCAGGAAGCAGTTTCATGAACTTTTGATCTAATTTTCTATCTATCGTTGTGCGCTTTAGTTTTGACCAAATGAAGAAGATGACGGATATAAGCGACCACGACGAGCGTCCTCTGAAGGGTGGCCAGGCTCAATCTTTGACATAAATCGATTTGGATGCAATGTAATACTTACTAGTCGACTTTGCTGAATATCCTCAATTTGTAACACATCACAATTTTTACACAATTTATGAAGTATTGGTAAAATTTCAAATCATATCAAAAATTTACATTTGTTATATAATTCAAGCATTAACAAGCTTTGCTGTGTTTTGCCTTTGCAGTGATGAGTAGGGATGTCATGATTCATCGTTTTTAGGATTAACTGCGATAATTAAAGTCACGGTATTATAATTGTTAGATTTTTTTTGTCTTGCTGTTTTTTTTCTTCTGTCGAGGGACTGCGAATGAAAAACAGCCTTTTGGCTAACTCCGGTACATTTGCATAAATGTTTATTAATATACAATGTTCCTTCCAAATAAAACAAAAATAATAATTCTATAAACTAAGATATTTTGGGAGACACGTTTGAGTGAGGGTGCCGTTGTGGCCAAATTGTGAGCAGCAGGTCAATAAGTGGAAATAGCAGAAGGAACTGAAACTCGAGAGTTCTAGCCACCAAAGAAACGTGTCAAGTCGTGAATATGGGCTGATTTTGGATATCTACTAAATGACCACCTGGGTGGTTGTTGTAAATAATGAATATCCAAATGGCAAAATCCTCAATTTGGCCTCAATCAAAATTATCTAACAGTTAATTATAATTTCATTTAAAAACGAAAAAAGGAAAATAAATATAAAATAATACAATAATTGAATTTTCCTCATCTTGATGACCTTTCACTTGATTCCAGGGGATCCATGATGTCACCTGTTTGGTGTGGTTGTAATCGCTGGGTTACTGCAGAGAGAGAGAATGAAAAGGGAACTTTACCTGCCTGGTGAGTGGGTTTTGTAGTGGGATTATGTGATGCTGTTTTGTTTGCTTGAAAAGACAGTGATTATCATGTTTGATCTCATTCCACAGTAAAAGCAGCAATAGCAGCCAGATAGTTACAAAAGTCTGCTTAAAGGACCAAAGCGCTTTCTCTCCCTCTCTCTCTCTCTCTCTCTCTCTCTCTCTCCCTCTCTCTCTCTTCAATTTTTGCAATAAATAAACATACTACACAGTCAAATGTGTCCCTGATCGTGAGAGTTGATCTATTTGTTTTGATTTTTGGTTCATACATTTTGGCATCTTGATAGAGATACAAAATCAAACTCTATTTTAGTGCTATACTATTTTAGCACTTTGAGGATTGATCCAAATGTAAAGTGCGTTATAAATCAAATGTATTATTATTATTATTATTATTATTATTATTATTATTATATTTGTAAGCTTACAATTGCCAACAAGGTAAAGGCATGTAACATAGAGCAGATTTTTGATTTCTTTAGAATGGGACCTGTTTGTTGTTTACATGATTGAAGGAAAACAATTATAGGAAAACCATCAATAAACACTACATTACATAAGCAATAGTAATTTAATGTTCATCATTTAGAGTGGGTTCATTATTACTTATGAACAAGAGTTGTTATGGATGGATCAGGAATGCAATGATGGGTAAGATGAAGGGATGAAGGCTGAGGTCACAGAGGGAGTTACAGGGACAGTAAAAGGAAAGGTTTTCAGTTCCAAGTAGCCACCGTGAGTTGATAGACATTTTTCGACAAATTCTTCTTCTTCTTTATCTTTTTGCGGTTCTCTTTCGAGTTGCCATGATACATCGTCTGTTTCTTCCATTAGTTACCAGCAGCACCCTGCTGGGAAACATTACCAGTGATAGTATTTGTTAACCCGAGTCCCAATGGATCCAGTTTGGAAATCAGGTTCCGCATGTCGATTTCGCATAGGTTTTTATGCTGGATGCCCTTCCGTAGGTAACCCTCTCCATTTCTGTGGGCTTGGGACCAGCACTAGAGGCACTGTGTGTCTGGGTTGTCAACCTTTAGTCGCTTGGTTGTGATTCGTGGCTGGGTTGTCAACCATTCGTAGCTGGGTTTAGAGATTTTTGGGAAAATTGTCAACAGAAAGTTGCTGTTATGAAGAATGACACAACAACCCAATCAAATTCAGTCCTATTTTTAAGGTAATTGAATGCTATTCTGTGATGTTTAATGGGTTCCAACACAAAACACGTCAGTTGGCGCAGAGTGAGCGCAGAATGAGATTGTATGATGCTATTTTTTGTAAGATTCCATGGTGCACTCTGTTCGATATAGTTTGCCATAATTCAACAAGTTATCCTGAAAATGATGATGCTTGTGTAAGGTATGTTAAAATATTGTTCTTTGTGGCCCATTCTAACTCTGGGCACCCGCTCTTCTAAAGGTCTCTGCATGGCCCCGGGCAAAACACACAAAAATAATACCAAGCTCCAAGGTCACTTGGGGTCTCTTCCTCATATGATTCTCACTTTCACATAAGAAACACTAGTATTAGAGAACTCTTTGTAATGTCTGTAATACTGTAAAATAGTTTTGGATGCAAAAATGGTGAAAGCAAATATGAATTAAGAAAGAACTTTAATCACAATTATTTCCAACCAACTACATTTGCTTAAAGCATCAAATAGAAAAATTGAATGGATGCAGCAAATTTTTCAGGATTGATCATCCCCTATGTCGTTTAAATTATACCTACAATGCAATATTAGAAAGAAAGCTTCACTTCAGATTTGAGGCACATGTGACACATAATAGATAGAGCTTCTGTCAGTTTGGTATCGATAAATAATGCCAGTGACACTTCAGGATAGTGACTGACGCATGAAACTGTTATAAAACTGTTGTAAACTGAAGTTATAGAATCATTAGGAACTACAGACTGCAAACCTCTGCTAAGAGAATTTATGAATTCTACTATGTCCACACTATGAGCTACTCACAAAGCTCCTCACCGAAAGAACTTCAATGATATGAGAAACATCATTGTCATAACAAGCCAATCAGAGGCAGATTATGGCAGGGGATGGAGTTGCCATAGTAGGATTTGTAAAAAAACACAATGTTTACCAATATCATTTATCCACTCTAGAAACTTATAAATCCATCTACACAGACACAGTCACCCAGACAGCCAGCACTAATCATATAAGCTCCTCCAGCTCTCATTGGTGGAGGTAAATATGAAAACCGTCTCTAAAACTAAAATCTTTGATCTGGCATGAGGAGAGTTTCAAATATTGGTGTGGAGTAAACAGACGAGTCATCCAGGTTTCGCAAAAGGAGCGCAACCTAGGCCCTGCATGCATAAGAGGTACGGAGAGCACGGGTTTTGTGCACAATAGCGGGATGGGTATTTCTCCTCCTGACTCTGAGGCAAGAGAGTGCCAGAATACCGTCACTTCCCAACCAGTGTCTGGACTTGCAGGTATTTTATTAACTGGTTTGACAGTTACTGTCTTATTAATGGCCATTGGAACCTGAGATGCACATTCATGATGTTGAAAATGACAGGACATGACATGAAAAACAAGTCTTTTTGATGTACCTTGAATGTTCAACATCAGGCAAGTGGACATGTTGTGTCTGCAGGTCAGGTATAAATGTGTTTTTCTTTCCATTTTCTCTCTATATGCTGTTTTACACTAAAGACTATTGCGAATTTAATTTTCTTCTTACCCCAGACAGGGGTGGAAGCACTTTGTAAACCAAAGTTCCTGGTTGTACCACTGACAGTCTAGCCTTCTGAATATGCCCAAAGGCGTTAATAGTTTCCCAACCCTGCTTGTTCACCATCCTGTGATGGTTAGCTATTATTTAGCTTGTTGTAGTTTATAGGAAGCATATGATGCTTGGAATTTATGTTGAAATGCTACCGGTGGGTGCATTTTACTTTATTTAATGCAAATTTGATGGCATGACCTTAAAACTAGGCCTATGCTGCCGTCCCTGACAGCAAGGGTATATTCCCAAAATCCCTGAATCCCCTGCATTGTACAAGCAATCCCCCCTGATTGAACTAGTAAAAAAGCTCTTGCCCTATGTCAACTAGGATAGGCTTCAGCCCCTGCGGCCCTGAACAGAATAAGCGGAATGAAAGAAATGAACCCCTACAAAAATATGAACTATCTGTGTAAAATACAAAATATACTAGACAGATCTACACGAGTCAATTCATATGCATGAAATTTGGACTAAAGTTGGCTAACACCAGAGAAATTCTGGCCCAAAACTTTTGGAGAAAAGTTCCCCTTTGTATTGGATATATACAACGGAGCGTTCCAAAAAATAAATCCGGTTCTTCCTCGTACTAAAGGATATGTTGGTATTAAATTTGTAAATGATCCTTGAAATAGTCAGTAGTGTCGGACGCAGTGAGGATTCCATAATATCCCGGACTTTTCAGTGATATCACAATTCTGCAATGAGCCCCAGTAAGGGATCTATGTGGTGGAGTACAAATATAGTTATAAAGAAATCTAGGTAATTATAAGACAGCCATCCAGTTTTTATCAACTTGAGAAAAGGAACATGTTAGTAAGGACAACGGTACATGCTGCAACAGAACTTTGCGGCACAGGTGAATAAGATATGAGACTTACGATACACACACATGCAAAATGCTTCTTGGTGAGACTCGGTCAGTGGTGGTATGGGTTTGCAGAATATGATAAATATTTACCAGACTTAATAGTTAATACCATATTTGTGTAGTGTCAGTTTGGAAACTCTGCACAATGAGTGGAAAGTTAACTTTATGCAAATAAAAATCCTTGTATCCATTTGTAATATCCCCAGCTGTGTGATTTGCACGATCAACCAAATGGAACTAAATGTAATTAAGATCTACCATAGGTTAATATGGCCAGTAATGATATTAAGTATGTATGGGGTAGCCTTTTTCTAAATATCAGTCCATTCAATCTGTATTATTAAAGGATGATACCAGATTAGACCAAGCATATACACATTTAGAATAATTAGTTTGTTCTGAGTGTTTTTCTTGAGTAAGATGAAGAGTGGGCACTGGATTTGAATGTTTTTTTGTATGCCTTTTTATTATTTTTTTCTTGTCGCTCTGTATGTGGAAAGTTATTAATATGTGCTGGATAAAACCAATTGGTTGCCTCCTCTCATTTGAGCTCAATTCAAATCACAAATAAAAGGGTGTTTTAGAATTGCACTTTGGTGGGCAAGGAGTGATTCTTGAAATCTGGCATCTATCCAAGAGAAACAACCTTCTATTCTCTTCTTCATTTCATTTGAAAACTTGGTCACAGATTGCCCTTAAACAGAATAATTTTCAAATGCCAAAAGCACTGTTTTGTTATCTCTCACAAGGCTAGCTTCTATCAAAACAGTGGTCTAAATTTACCAAATAATTCATCATGAGCCGCTGCTTTTCAGAGAGCTCTATCTCCTATCAAAAGCTTGCCTTCCCATGCGTTCAAATTTCCCTGCATTATCTGACCATTTCTATAGAATAACACAGCTCTCGGGATATAAAATGTTTGAAAAATGTGAAGCACAAATCACTTAATTACTTTAGAACCCAGTAATCTGTGCTGTCCCTGACCCATGTTCCCACCAATGGCTATCTATCACGGAATACCAAAAGCTACAATTTCAGAATAATCTCCAGTCTATTCAGCCCTTCTAACGTGGTCTTTTTTAAAATGATATGCTGTATCTATCCGCTTTAGACTATAAGAATCTGAAAGTATACCTTGCAGTAGCCACTATATTTACCAGCATGCATGCATGTGTGTGTGAGCACATGCCTGCGAATATTTGTTTAAGAGAAAGATTGTTATGACCAGAACATTATCAGCTACAGTTCACACTCCACTGGCAATTAGAAATGTCTGCTCGTGTGTGCGTGTACAGAGACTGTCCATTAGTGTGTACGCGCGCGCTCACAACATATGCTGGAGTCATGGGAATAGTTTTCCCCGGAGAGTCTTCTGCATAGCCCTCCAGTCAGTGTCTCAAATTAGTGAGAGCAGCAGCATAGCTGTGCCTCATCCCCCTTTAATAGCATTTTAACTGTTATTGGGGCTCTTTTATATGAGCATTCAGTGATGCTGGTCATGCTTTTGTGCCTATGAAAAGGACAGTGCCACAATAGCCTCCAACTGAACTGTGACAGGCCAATTAATGAGCCTTCATTGGGAAACAGTCGTTACATAGGTCACCTAAGAAGTGTAATTAGAATGCATTGTGGATTCTTATTTTTTATTGAGAGTGTTAAATTGAAAGAGAGGATGCAATCAATGCCAAGTCGTTATAACGATGTAGGGATGATAGATTTGGTTAAAAAAAATAAATAATAAAGGTGACTGTTTGTGGTAAAGATGAAAAACGGCTTAAATGGAAGTGTTAGTGCACGCATTGGCTGCCAAACACACACACACCCACACACACAGTACACATAAATGCCGCACATGAGACTTGATAGATGTGTCACAGTGGGGGTGTGAATGGGCGCCAATTACATTCATAATGTCAAACGTGGTGCAGAAATTAGCTTCAGTATTATTATTGGAAAGCTAATTGCAAGGAAATGCTAAAATGATTTAAATCACCAGGGCTATTTCAAGACATTAGGACATTTTGAAGATAGCAAAAGCACTAACAATTTGTACCACCCGCTTTGTAATTACTTTTAATAGGTTGTCTTATCAGTACTCTAAAAGTGGATTCGGATTATCGGAGGCTGGACCAGACCGACAGAACAAAATTGTATTTTTTTAAGTTATGAGTCCTGGCCATTCTGTTCATAGGAGAAGGGAGATAGATAATATCCCAGGGGTTAAAGTCTTGGATTGCCTCTTCAAAAGGTAAAATGGAGCATAGCGCCATTGGGGGGGGCATGCTTTATATTTTCAAGAAGGCAGTTAAGGAGGTCTACTATTGGCATTCACCGCCACTTAACTTCCCACTGCAATAGATTTTCTAAAGTATGCAAAGACACATACAGAGCATGTTGCCAAGCTGTGCTGAGAATTGACCCCATCCACCGGTAGTGACCTCACCATTGTTGCTGCTCTCAGCATTCAGATTGTATGCTAATAAGGGCAGCGGTTGGAGGGAAGGGGAGACACATGCTTTGTTATAATACATACGCAAAACTTCAGTTGCTATTTATTAATTTTCATAGACATTAATAAACAGCAAAATAGACACAAAGATGTATTGAATTCTATTGGTTTTGCAGGGAATTACGGTATGTGTATGTAGCCATGAAAGATTTGAAATGAAAGGAAAGACTTTTTTCTCACTAAACGCAGATGTCTCACCACTAAAATTAATTTCACTCCCTGTAGATCATTTTGAAGGACAGTCATAGAGCGATGCATTGTTGAAAACAACATGTTGAGTCCTGCTTCTTGGTGAACTGTCAATAGCTAGTGAACAGCAACATAGGATTTGACGGCCATGAAGAATTACTGGAGGAAACTGATGAATGAATGAGACATGATCAGGAAACTCTCATTGTGTGAACGTTTGAAAATAATTCAGGGGAAGAGATCTGTATTCTGTCAGTGTAGACTGCCAAGGGCTTATGGATGTCCACATCACCTGAAAGCCTTATCCACAGTTGTACAATCAGCAACATAAGCAATAGGCCCTTTACCCTAAGACCACATCATCCGAGAGCCAGCAATGCAGACCCAGGGTGCCGCTCCGAGCTTAGAAAGAGATTAAGGTCTGGATTTCATGAAGCGGGGAATGTATGATTCAGAAAGCAACATTTCTTAATGGTGAATGATCTCTTCAACGTGTTTTAACCATTTAACCTCTGGCTCACAAGAATTTCCTCTCACGTTTCACTGCAAATATTTCACAGTATTTAAAGGATTTCCGCAATAAATCCATAGATTTCTCTCCAGCTAATGTCTCTTCACACAATCTACAATGATTTTTTTAAAACTGTTGCCACTTGCTGACATACACTCACCAGTGTTGATTTGGATACCTGGTCCTCTCAAGGTCCAGCGGGAGGAATTTTCATAAGAATCGCCTGAAATTAAAAGCCTTATTCAAATATGCTCACAGGTTAAAATCTGTTTAACTTTACCATAGCAGGAGCCAGCAGCTTTGCAGAGTGTTGTGTGGTGAACAGAGCAGAGGGTCAGAAAAGCACCTTAGAACACATAGCTCCGTTGAAGAGAGAGAGGAAAAATTAGAAGAGAATAGGTCTCTGGTGAGTTCTGAGTTCAGTTAGAGGCTGAATTATTGGTTCTGCTCACTGGCTTATGCCTGATGTACAGCAGAGTCTTCTGGTGAGTAAACATAAATTATTCTCACATGAGAAACACAAGACAGCAAGGGGCTTCACTTTGTGTACAAACACATCATTAGAATTAACCTTCAGAGGAAGCATGTCCTCTTCAGGAATAAACGGCCATGGTCCTACAGTTGCCCAGAAAGGACCAATCCAAGCAGTGGCTTTAGTCCTTAGGTGGAGGTGAGATGCTTCACTTACTTGTAAACTAAAAAGCTGAAACCAACACTGCTGGCTCAGAAACTAGATGATCATTCATTTCATTTTCTGAAACTGATTATGCTGTTCTGGCAAGGGGGGTCTGGAGTCTATCCCAGCTGTTATTGGGTGAAATGCATGCAGGATTCATCTCATCACAGGTCCGACATATTATATTCGGCAGGAGGCAGGGTACACCCTGGACAAGCCGTCAGTTTATCACAGATGTAACTCATAGGGCCTGATTTACTTAAGGTTTGCGTATGTAATAACAGGTGCAAAACACTGGGAGGAGTCCATTTGTGTAGGTTAATTCAGCAAAACAATGTGATTTACTAAGCCTGAAAAGAATTCTGAAGCTTGTGATTGCGTCTGTATTTAATACTTATAAAAGGGAGGTGCTAATCGGCACAGCGTTGCGGACAGACTTTTTGGCCCACTGAAAAACGGGTTCCGTTATTTAGACTGCACTGGAGGAGCATTTATGTACAACCCAGCTCGTACAGGATCTGGGTTGTACATAAATGTACAATACAGCACTGAAGCGCTCCTCCTGTGCGCTCTCCTCCTCTCCATTCCCCGGCTGTTCCTTGGTGGAACCCATTGGATTGAGAGACCACTGCTTGTATCGCATCTTTGATCCTTCTTGCCAGGGTACTGATGGTCATTGCCAGACCAGATCCAGTGCTGACCAGCTACCTAGTGGACATCTGTGGCTGATAATGCCACAGAGGACCCAATTCTCAACCCCTGTGCAGTGGATGAATCCATTCTTTAGAGCTGCAAATGGATTCATCTGTTGCTTAGGAAACTCACTATCAATGTTCTCATAAACTGCAGTTGCGACTGCTGATTTGGGCTTGATGAGGAGTTGAGTAGTGCGGCGGAGATCACCGAACTTCTGATGAAAATTCTTCACATAAAAAAAGACAAATAATTATTTTTCTTTGACAATCAAATTATAAAGACAACTATATTTAGCAAAAATGTTGCCCCATGCAGCGCATTCATTTTTGATTTGGTAAATATGGTAAAAGATGTAATATATCTAGGAAGAAAATGTGTGTGTGCTATTGTGCACCTACGTTCAATCTGCTCCTGGCAGAAAGTGAGCTGCATCTGCTGCTAAATAGCGGTCAGACGCATATCTTTCACGGGCCCCCCACCTGTTTTATCAACCGTTTTATTATGAGCTATTTTCTATTTTCTTCCTCTTAAGTCTTGCCATCTTCATCATCTTAATTTCATTTTTCGTTCCTCTTGTTTTACCCACAGCACTGACTTTCTTAGCAGATACTTACCCATGTACTGTTTCTTTCAGTAATATTCATATTTCTTTGCTGTAGCTGCAGCTTGCGTTCATTTTGCTCTCTGTTCAAACTGTCCAAGGCAAAAACCGGTAACAAGCGAAAAAAAACCTGATTTAAATAGTCCCGCCTCCACCATGTTTGCACCTATTGTCATTCACACAATGATTCTTACTAGATCACCCCGTAAATGAGAGTGTGAATTATTGTTAATCTTAAACTGGAAGTTTGTTGCCTGTGTGCCATGCCTGGAATGACACCCTATTTCAGCTGGGATAGGCTCAAGCCCTCCCGCTACAGATTAACAGGTTTCAGAAATTGAATGAAAGAATTAATAAATTTGAGAAGTATTCTTTTGAATTTGACTTCATCCGCCGTACTCTGACCTACTGCCAAAAATACTCACTGATGAACCATTGAAAATCCCCAAAGTACTATTTCTTCCTTTAACTACAGTGACCACCTGTTTAAAATGTATGTATCGATTTAATATATATGACATACTCTGTAGTATTTAGTTGTACATAAAACACATAGGTTTAAAACGTAACAACAAAAGAAGCTGCGGCAGATCAACCCTGAAAGCATTCGAGACAACAAACCTAATCACACACTTCAAATTTTATCACCCCGAGTAGCAGCAAGTTGAGAGGCTAATATTGTCAGAGCGGCTAAAGCTAGTGGGAGCCCAGAGCCAGCCACGGACCCGCTGTTTCTATGTATACATGCTGTAATTTATAGTTTTAAAACGCTAAGGACAAAAAAAACTGCGACGGAACAACCCCGATAGCATTCGGCACAAGAAACTTAATCACACACTTCAAATATAATCACCCTATGAACAGAGCAAGTTCGGAAGCTAACGATAGCAAGGCAGCCAAAGCTAGCGGGAGCACAGATTTAGCCACAAGCCCTGAAGTCCTCGAACAAAGCCCCATTAAATAACTTCAGGGACTGAACGAGGCTTACAAAGTTTTATTTTCGGTTCCGAATGTCATACAATTGGTTTAAGGAGAGTACCCTCTGTCCTTAATTCATTTCAACAGTTCAGAGTACATGCATATTTCGGTAATCGATGATCGGCATTCAACCGTCAGGACTAGTGTTTTTTATGCTATAGCTACATTCTGTTGCTATACGTTGAGTATGAATAAATTGTTATCTTTTTTGAGGACCGCTTGAGTCCTTGCAAGATCAACATCAGGGACCGGGGACGAGACCTGAACCGAGAAGAGAACTTGAAGACCTCAAAAAGAGCGAATGAAATTCTCTGGTATAATATTGCTCTGTGAATGCTGGACAGAGAAACAACTGCCTCCCTGTCCTTTGGCTCAAAAGAGGAAGACCAGAGGAAAAGAGAACATATTTCTTATAAAATGGAGTGTCGCTTCGAGCTAGTTCAGTTAGCCAACTTGAGCTGCTCTGCTTACTCACATAACTTGGCACACCCTCAAAAATCATTTACCAATCACGCCCTCCAAATTTGGCGGTGTATTTAAACTGCAAAATTTCCCATCTCCTCCTTCTGCTCTGCTTATGCCGCAACTGCCCTGCATCAGCATTTGCTACCTGCTTGTTAAAGCCCCACAACCACCCCAGCATCCACCTAGAGACTCCGACGGGGGGGGGGGGGGGGGGGGGGGGGGGGGGGGGGGGTTAGGATATTTGCTCAACAATTCACAAAAGTCTTGCTGTAAATTATCTGCGGGGAGTGATGAGGTTGGAGCCTAAATGCCAAATGACATTTTTTGTCATTGTAATAAACAATGATAAACGTGAGTGGTCTGACTGAAATGTTCCTTAAAACTAATGCGTCTCACTTTTGAACAAACAAGAGTGGAAAATTTTAATAAAGTGACCGCCGAAATCATGAAACCTGAAAACAAAAGCTATTAGCATAAAATATAAATCCCTAACCTCATTCCCTGGAAATCTAAAACTGTACAATGTGAGCATTACAAAAAAGAGTTGCAGATGCGAGATGACTCCTTCTGTTCTCCAATGCCAAAGGTTCTCTGGTGAGTCATCAGAGGCAGGAGCGGGAAGTCGCAGACTTTCACCCTTATGTACGATCACCCAGAACAAAGCAAGGAGATGTATTGAGGCATAAGTGGGCATAAGTCCCACCATCATCAGCCAATCTCTGTACAACCAAAAAAGACTGCTTTAAATCTGTAGTCTATGTCCACGCTGACTAAGGGTCTGAGCTGTTCCTCAAGTTTGAAGTCCAACCTTTGAGATGCTGCATGCATCAGGTAAATGTTTTGGGCCCCATATTACAATCTGAAACTAGGCCTACACAGTCATCTCTGACGTCAAGTGTAAATCCCAGAGAAGTCCCCAATCTCCAGCGTTGTACAAAGATTCCCTTTGTTTGAACTCCCCACATTTAATGTGAGGATAAATCCCAAAATATTTATTTTTTGTGAAAAAAAAAACGTGTTTTCGTAAAAAATTATCCCCCTAATATGTAAAATATGAACTATTTGAGTAAAATATGATTTATAATAGATAGATCTCCTCGCATTGATTCATATGGATCAAATATGGACTAAACTAGACAGTTGAGAAATGATGGCCTGAAATCTTTGGAGATAAGGCTCCCTTTATTGTCAGAATAACACAACTGACCTTTTTCCAAAAACAATCCAGCCCTTCCTCGCCCAAAGGTATATGTGGGTATAAAATTGGAAATTATCCATGAAATAGTTTTTGAGTTAGCATGTTAACACGAAGGCTCTGCGGCCAAAGACGGATCCATAATATTTCAGACTTTTATATGTAAAGCCTGGCTGTCTGTTCTCCCTCCAAAACCTCTGCTCTACAGTCAAACCCGACAAATTTACCTTAAGAATCACATTCATGAAAATAGTTACATTACCTTTGAAGGGGCTGGATGACAGAATAAAATACTTGTTGTTAATTGAGATTGTTTTAAGGCCTGCCCAAAGAAGATCAATCCATTATCAATATAATTTCAATATAACTCAAGTATTGAGTTTAATTGAATCTTACTTTTTGTTCATTTCCTCGCCAAGAAAATGTCTCAAGAAAATTTTTCCCTTTTTTCCCTGGGGACATTGTTGATGTTTATATATGGTTTTAATTAAAATTCTCAAATCTTAAGAAAAAGCACCACTACCGCTTTAAAAAGAGATTGTTCCCTCTCATGTAATGTCATCAAATTAATATTCGAAAAAAAATACACCTAAAAGTATATAAGTAATTCAAAAAGCACTCACAGAATTTAGTAAGTTGATCATTTGCTTCACAATTAATTATTTTGCAACCTCTAATGACTGTTGTGGAGGTCTTGAACAAACGGTTGGTTACCACTGATCAGTGGTTCTAGTTTTTGTAATTGCTCATTCTTATAGAGTCGTCATCCTGAATGGAAATGGAGCAGAAATTCAATGCTATGTGTTAATATATCATTACACAGATAATTCATGAAACATTTATAGTGTCTCCTGTCTTTACTAATGTTCCTCCTGCTCAGCTTTTAAGAGATTATGCAATCTTTTTGTTGAATTAATTTAATCATGTAGATCTTCGCAGTGTACTATTTTCAAACAGGAAAAATGCATTATTCTTTCCTATCACACATGCATATTCAGAGCAAGTGTATGAGAAAAGCAAGGAAATGCTACTTTGCAAGCTGTGAGTTTATACAGTTACATATCATGAGACGAGCTGAAGTGTTCAAGCGACGGTCGGTAGCAGGGAGGTTTGTGGTGATTAGCTGGCCTTGATTTGAGAGTGGTGGTAATCAAGCTCTGTGGGAAGTTAATTCCATGTTCTGTTATGTGCTTATATGCATAGGCATGAATCATTGTGCTCACACACACACAAACAGATCCAGCGCTCTTTATATGAAGTATGTCTCTCTCTCTACCTTGCTGTGAGTCATTAGCCATTCCAGACGCAGGGTGATCAGCAGAGCCAGCCTGGCCTGAGACAATTAGCGACCCCAGAGGTGGCTGCACATCACAATGAGCCCCGCGGCCATGATTAAAACATCAGCCGCTCTCTGCGCAACGCTGACGGGAAGAGAGAGACGGGGGGGGGGGGGGGGGGGGGGGGGAGCTCACCTAAAAAAAGGAAGGGTTTTGGGGTTTTACTTCTCCCTGCTTCTTTTTTTTCCGTTAAAAACGAAGGTTTGTACAAATTTTTAAAA